>JAUDYJ010000005.1:77622704-77752704 GCA_030761175.1 Masticophis lateralis | reverse complement strand
AAGCATACTTTGTTTCTGAGGAGCTGACATTCTCAACTGTTTGGGGTTCACATCAACCAGGACTTCTGCACACTGAATAATTTCTCAGTCGCATAACTCAGTACATCCCTAAATGTATATTTATTTGTTAACTCATAGCCTTCTTTATTCCAGAAACATACAGCACTACTCTGTTTTATCCTCAGAGCAACAACTTTGTAAGTTATACAGGCAGTCCTCGATTTACGATCACAAACGAGTCCAACATTTCAGTTGCTAAGGAAGACATTATGTGAGTTTGGCCCCATTTTACCACCTTTCTTGCCACAGTTGTGAATAACTACAGTTAAGTTAGTAACTTGGTTGTAGCCAGTGGTGGGTTGTTGCCGGTTCGGACCAGTTCAGGAGAACCAGTAGTTCCGACGATCAGCTGGCCCCGCTCACCCACCCCTGCTCTATCCTGTCCTATATTTCCTTCATTCTGGCTTAGTTGATTCACGCAGCACAGCTGATTTCCGCACTTCCGCTGTTCTACTTACCAGGGCTGCCTTAGAAGGTAAGCAGCTGAGCTTCAAATTGCTGTATTTTGAATGCTGTGTGCAAGCGTGTCAGGTGCATGCACACATGAAGCACACACTCACAGAACCAGTTGTTAAACCGGTTGCAGTCCGCCACTGGTTGTATTAAACGATTTAACAGATTAACAGAGTTGGAAGGGTAGGTAGGTCATCTAGTCCAACCCCCCCCCCACCTCTGCCAAAGCAGGAGACCCTACACCAGTGATAGCTAACCTTTTTGTCATTGCGTGACAAAAGTGGGGGGGGGGTTGCATGTGCGCGTACTCATAATTCAATGCGCTCCACCCCCCTGTGCTCCCCTTGCTTTTGGCACGCAATGGCACTGTGGGCCCGGTAGGCCTGTTTTTTTGCCCTCCCCAGGCTCCAGAGGCTTTCTAGAAGCCTGGGGGAGGATGAAAATGGCCTCCCCCCCCTGGAGGCCCTTGGGAGGCCAGTAATGGCCCATTTTCCAACTTCTGAAAGTCAGGAAATGGGCAGTTTATGGCCTCCTGAGGGCCTATGTGGGGGAGGCCATTTTCGCCCTCCCCTAGAAAGCCTCTGGAGCCTGGGGAGAGTGAAAAACGGGCTTTCCCCACCCACCGGAGGCCCTCTGGAGGCCAGAAACAGCCTGTTTCCTGACTTCCGGTGGGCCCGGAAGGCCCAAAAACCAGCTGGCCTGTGCACACATATGCGCGCTGGAGATGAGCTAGGGCAACACTCGCGTACCCACTGATATGGCTCCGTGTGCCACCTGTGGCACACGTGCCATAGGTTCGCCATCATGGCCCTACACCATTTCTGACAGATGGCAATCCAGTCTCTTCTTGAAAGCTTCCAGCGATGAAGCTCCCACAACTTCTGAAGGCAACTTCTGTTCCACTGGTTGATTGCTCTCCCTGACTCAAATGACTCTGACTACCTCATTAACTTTGCTTGTCAGAAGGTCATAAAAAGTGATCAGATGACCACAGGATCACGCCAGGTGTCAAGTACCTGAATTTTGATTACATGACCATGGAGATGTTGCAATGGTTATAAGTGTGAAAAATAGTTATAAGTCACTTTTTCTGGTGCCGTTGTAACTTTGAATGGTCACTAAATGGACTGCTGTAAGTTGAGGACTACCTGTATTCTCCTGAAAGAGTATCTTGTCCAAAGTCATCAATAACCTTCTGTCTCTAAGGATGGATTTCAACCTGGATCTCTTCAATTATACTTCATCACCTTAATCACCACATCACACTGAGCTTAAATTCTCTTGCGGGGGAGATTTTTCACTGTATATGTGGATGATTGACTCTTCTGATTTTCCAATCAGAGTCTCTGGGGGTGGGTGATAATGCTGCCTGTTGATTATAATTGGATCACTCTGTTGGGATTTAGAAAGCAATTAAACCTGGATTTTTGACAGTAGAGACAAATTGAGATAGATCCTCAGAGTTCAATGGATTTTTATTATCATTTCACAGTTGTTTCTCAGCCTGTGAATACTTTATTATAATCTTAGATTACAATGTTTTGTTCTGCTTGCTTTTGCTTTTGAATGGTTTAATCCTGTTCACCGAGTGTAGGATTGAAAGCCGCTCAGAGACTGTAAGGATTGGCCACATCGCAATAAATATATAAATCTGGATGCAATCAGCTTCCCCATCTTCAGAAAAGATATTTTCATATTACAGCTTCGCAATGATGTTTGATCTACAACCGCCTTCAACCAGATTTAGTACATATGCTTTGATCCAATGATACTATCTTAATGTTTATTTTTATGTTGCATTTCTGGCCAGAGCTTCAAGCAAGTAAACTACACTCCTAAAATAGCATAATATAATTAGTGGACACTGATGGTATCAAGTTGAAAAATTTGGCAGAGCAAACAGAAAAAAATAAAAAAATAAAAAAACCTGAATTCACTCCTGGTCAAAACTGGCTGGAGAGGATGGTTTTGATCCTTGGAAGAAGGAAAGGAGAAAATATGAACTTTTGATGGAAGGATTGTCAGAATGAAATACAATCAACTAGCAACCCATGTGTAGATTGATAAGACATAAAGCATATCTTAAAAAGTCTTAATAGTTCAGAAGAATTTAGAGAAGTTATACTATCCTATAATTGCCAGAGTTCAATGGTTGGCCTGTCTAGATAAGACTGAGATAAATCAATACAGGTAGTCCTTATCTTACGACCATAATTGAATCCAAAATTTATATTGCTAAGCAAAGCAGTTGTTAAGCGAACTTTGCCCAATATTATGAGCTTTTTTGCCACATTTATTAAGATATAAATGTGATATCTTCAGATATTAAATTAGTAAAAAGATTGTTAAATGAATCTGACTTCCCCATTGATTTTGCTGACAGAAGGTTGCAAATGTTGATCACTGTAATTATCATAAATATAAGTCAGTTGCCAAACATCTGAATTTTGATCATGTGACCATGGGGAAGCTGCAACAGTCATAAGTGTGAAAAACGGTCACTGAATGAACTGTTGTAAGTCAAGGACCACCTGTACTTTAATCCTCACATTGGACTTCTCCACTGGTGATGTCAGCATGATGCAAAGTATACGGGGACAAAGGCTCATTTAAATCTCAATTAATTTCCAATATCCTGAATTTAAACCGAAGTTAAATTTAAACTTCTCAACCTTGGCAATTTTCAGAAGTGTAGACTTCTATTCCTAGAATTCCCCAGCCAGCATACTGGCTGGCTGGAAAATTCTGGGAGTAGAAGTCCACAATTTCACAATTTCAATTTTTTTTACTACCGGTTCTGTGGGCATGGTTTGGTGGGCATGGCATGGCTTGGTGAGTGTGGCTTGGTGGGCATGGCAGGGGAAGGTTACTGCAAAATCCCCATTTCAGCTGGGACTCAGGTGGCAGAGAATAGATGGGGCGGGGCCAGCCAGAGGTGGTATTTACCATTCTCCGAATTACTCAAAATTTCCGCTACCGGTTGTCCAGAACTGGTCAGAACCTGCTGAAACCCACCTCTGGTCCACACCACACATCTTCAACTGCCAGAGTTGAGAAACATGACCCAAAGGATTCTACATTAAGAACTCTAGCCCTCTTCATACAGTTATTTATTTTTATTTATTTATTTATCAAATTTATATACCGCCCTACTCCCAAAAGGGAGTTAAGCTAAAAGAGAGTTGGGGTTTAGATTTTGTAATATGGGAAGCCCAGCCATGATAGCTTAGGGTCATGTCATGTCAGGTGACCATTCTGGTTTGCTCACTAAACCATGATTGAAATCCTATATTTAATATGATGCATGAAGGTAAGCCATTCAGTTTAGAGTTAAAAGTCTGGCAGAGTGTATAGTGCTGACTGTATCCATCTTAATATTTTCTGCATCAAATATAAAAGTATTTGGAATGTGCAGAGCGTGAATTGACAACTTTAAATAAGAATTAGGAAAAGAAGTGGCACAGTCAGTAATTCTAAACTGCTGCTGTCACTCATACATAACATCAAGTTTGTTTTTATATTTCACTAAAGCTTCTCATTTATTCACAGAAGTGCCCGGAAGTGCAGGTTTAAAATGGAACAATCCCTAGGGCTAAACTGTACTCTCTTTTCAGGCTAAGCATGTTTTTCCTTTGTTTTGGGGTTTTTTTTTCAAGCCAGACTTTTCATTCCTCTTCATTTTCTGTAACAACTGCTTTCTCGCCACAATCAACTCCTTCTAAAACAGGGGGGGATCCATCACGAAATATCTATTTCACAGAAAGGGAAGCAGAGAAATGGAGAAAAATCATACGCGCAAAAAAAGTTTTGTGAAAATCTGAAAAAAGGGGGGATGGGACAAATTGGAGGTGAAATTAAGAGACAAATCACCAAGGAAGCTCACCCCAAACTGCAGAAATGTTATCGAAAAAGCCAAATCTGAGAATGGGTTGTAGCCAGGGGTGGGTTCCTGGGGGTTTGGCAGGATTCGGGCGATCCTCTAGCCAAGGATTGCTAGGGTTCAGCAAACCCCCAAATGCCACCCGTCTGGCCACGCCCACCCTGCCATGCCTCTCCCAGGAGTCTCCACGTGGCCCATTCATCATTCCAAGTAAGTGTAGGGGCTACACGGAGGGTCTGGGAGGGCAAAAAACGGGCCTACTGGAGATTCCGGAATTCTGGAAATGGGCCTGTTTCTGGCCTCTGGAGGGCCTCTGGGCCCCGGGAGAAGCTGTTATCGCCCTCCTGGAGGCTCGAAGAAAGCCTCCAGAACCTGGGGAGGGTGAAAAACATCCCCTCCAGTGGTGGATTGCTCCCAGTTCGCACCGATTCACAAGTACCAGTAGTAAAAATTTGTAGTAGTTCGAGAACTGGTAATAACATTGGTTGGCCACGCCCCTGAACTGATCCTCGGCCCAGTCGCTGCTCACTTAACCAGCCCACCTCATCAGAGGCTTTTTTTCTCTTTTACTTTTAAAAGCATTTTTTCTACAACCTCTTCAGCCAAAGAGGTTGTAGAAAAAAAATGCCTTTAAAAGCCTCTGGAGATCCCGGCTGAGTTGCCTGATTGTCAGAGGCTTTTAAAAGCATTTTTCCCTGTAACCTCTTAAGATTGTAGAAAAAATGCTTTTAAAAGTAAAAAAAAAAAAAGTTGGCCACATCCACCTAGTCACATTACCCCCCCCACCAAGCCACGCCCACAAAATAAGCCACGCCCACAGAACCAGTAGTAAAAAAAATTAGAATCCATCCCTGGCCCCCTCCCTGTGGTGCAGGCGGCCGATAGGCCATGTCCACCATGGCCATGTCCACCCAGCAACAGAGCAGCAAACCCGTTGCTAAAGGATCTGAAGCCCACCCCTGGTTGTAGCTACAAAGGGCGCTAACCAAGAATAAGACAAAGTACGACTTTAGATAGGTTCAGAGTAAAAGAAAGAGGAAAGAAACATAGACAATGGTTCAGTGAAGCTGACAAAGCAGAAAGTTAACAGAACAAAAGATAGAACTACTCAACACTTATTAAACCAGCAGGATGAAACAAAAGTCTATCATCAAGAAGTTGGGAAAAGCACAACATTTCAAGTTTCAAATAGGTATTTTCTTACTCTGGTTTAATCAAGTTACTTTGAATGAGCATGAATCTTCAGGGCCGGATAGACTGCTTCCTTCAGGATACTGAAGCAGCTTGCTGATAAATGGACTGAATCAGGGTTGGATTTCAAAACCCGTCGCTACTGGTTCACTCATGTGCGCATGCGGGGGTGGGCGGAGCTTCCCACAGCAGCCGCTACCAGTTTGCCTGATCCGGGGCGAACCAGTAACAACCCACCACTGTACCGAATGCCTATCCCAAGATCTTTGAAAAATTCTGGAGAAATAGCATCAGTGCCAAGAGAGTAGAGAAGGGTAAATATTATGCCAGTCAGTGTCTCTTGACAAGTTAGTGACACTCGACACTCATACTTTAGAATAGTTGAGAGCAGATTGTAAAGTGATCCATGTGTAAATATGCTGGGGAAGAAAAAGTCATTACCAGAGATCACATGAGTTTTCAATAAGGGTTGCCGATTAGTTTTTTCTCAGGTTGGGTTGGATCATTTTATCCCAAAGGTACTTTTTCAAGAGGCAACTGGGCTATGTTTTTCCTTGAAGACATTTTGCTTCTCATCCAAGAAGTTTCTTTAGTTTCTCAATGAAGAAGCTTCTTGGATGAGAAGCGAAATGTCTTCAAGGAAAAACAAAGCCCAGTTGCCTCTTGAAAAAGCACTTTTGTGACCACCAGGACCTGGATGACTGAGAATCTCCATAGATGATTGAATAATTTCTTTTATAGGTTGTGGAATTTCAGTCCTTGCTCAAGATGGTAGAACATTTTGGAAACACAGTGGGAAAGAATCACTATCCTTCATTCAGTAGTCACTTTCGCATATGTGGTGAATGTATGGATGTGTATGTGTATATATATCTTATATCATCCTTATACAGTATACCGTATTTTTCAGAGTATAAAATGCTTTGGAGTATAAGATGCACATTAATTGTTGGGGAGGAAAACGAGAAAAAATTCTGCCTCTGCCTACCAGCCTACCAGCATCCATCAGTATTCATCTGGCTAGCATCCTTGCAGCAAACAGCAAACAGCCTGGTCAGCTTCAGCATGTTATCACAGCCTGATTCAGCACAAGCAGCTGATTGGTGGTTGGATCGGCCTCCCAGAATACCACCAATCAGCTGTTCCAGGCTGCGGGGATCACCACAGCCCATCGCCACCTCTATGCATCATATTTTTGGCCTCCATGCATTGCATTTTTGGCCTCTGTGCATCACGTTTTTGGCCTCTGTGTGTCACGCTTTTGGCCTCTGCACACTCCATTTTACACCCGTTCTGGGCTACCAGGATCGCCACAGCACATCGCCACCGATCACCACCTACACGCGGTGCGTTTTTGGCCTCCGGACACCTCATTTTTGGCCTCAGTCTGTCAAATTTTCAGCTAGTTCCAGGCAGTGGGGATCGGCAGTGGCAATCCCCGCCACCTGGAACCAGCCAAAAGCATGACATGCAAAGGCCAAAAACCAGGTGTCCGGAGGCCGAAAATGCAATGCAGGCCGAAAACACGAGGCACAAAGGCAGGAATCGGTGTGTGCGCTCACATTTTTGGGGCTGAGGCGAACGGTTGTTAAATTATGTGAAGCCCATCTCTGATCTACTATAAGTGAAGGTAAGCACACAACAGGCACTTACCTTCACTACTGGATCAGAAATGTGAGTGTGCATGGCTATTCTGCGCATGCGCAGAGGTTCAAAAATGGGACATAATGACAGAGCTCCCCGTTGCCGGCCATACCGGCTTGTGCGAGCTGGATAGATCCGGCTGGATTTCACCGCTGATGCACAAACACTTTTTGGTTCCTAAAAATATTGAAAATATTTTTTTCCCTAATGTTCTAACCCATCTCTTTGATGGATTTTAGAAGCTTGTTGCTCTAGTTCATTCTCCATTTGCCTGGAATTGCTACAGCTAATGGCCTTTAAGAGTTTTCCCCATAAATAATATTTATAGGTTCTTAAGCCCTAACGTGATTCTCATTTTGTTCTTTTGGAATTGACCCCAGAAGGCCCAGGGTCAGCTCAACTATTAAGAATGACATAGCTTTGCACTTGAGTGTCTTTATGAATGGCTTTCTCAGCACCCTAGCATATTGGGTAGCAGCTCAGTTTATGTCATTTGGCACAGCTCTCCTCATATGCCTCTCTGAAAGTACATGGAGAAATTGGCTCCTCACACACCACAGTCCACGGTCAGCTCTTTCCATTACAAAACAACAGTAGCAGCTTTCTGATCATCAAGTTTATACCAGCATAGAAAACACCAGTAAATAAATAAAAGTTCTGGTGCCTCGCAACACCATCTGTTTATTGCAACAGATGGCATTTCTCCATAAGAACAGATACCTTGTTGTGGGTTGTCACCTGATAAAAAATGCTTTAGCCTATTTATTATTTTTAAAAGGTAGATGCCAACCTTCAGAACCAACCTTAGAAATCTTAACCCTATCTAACAAAATTAATACCAGAACAGCATGAATAAATTAAGTTATAGAATCGTAAATCCTACAAACTTGAAATTTGCCACATATGTTCTTCTTGGCTTCTAGGTGCTCACTAAGAAAGGATATTTCAAAATGACCATCAGAGCATTAGTATTTCCTATATTATGATTAACTACTCCCCCCCCCACCTGAAAAGAAATCTGTTCCAAATGCAAAACACAAGCAGAGGAGAGGAGTTTCAGTTTCAATTTTACTTTCACAGCAGCAAGCAGGTGCTACGATAGGGGAGGTTTCGGTGGGGCAAGTTTGAGGGAGAGAAGGGGATAGGATAGAGGAGGCCTCTGTGGGGCAAGTCTGAGGGAGAGAAGGAGGTAGGATAGGAGAGGCTTCTGTGGGGCAAGGCTGAGGGAGAGAAGGGGATAGGATAGGAGAGACTTCTGTTGGGCAAGGCAGAGGGAGATGGGATAGGATAGGGGAGGCTTCTGTGGGGCAAGCCTGAGAGAGAGAAGGGGATAGGATAGGAGACATTTCTGTGGGGCAAACCTGAGGGAGAGAAGGGGACAGGAGATGTTACTGTGGGGCAAGGCTGAGGGAGAGAAGGGGCATAGGATAGAATAGGCTTCTGTGGGGCAAGGCTGAGGGAGGGAAGGGGAGAGGAGAGGCCGATCGTAACTACTCATTATTTTTCAAACTTTAACTGTCAATTTATCAAGCCCCATCACATAGTTTCATAGCGAAGCACAGGTGTCCAGCTAGTGTGCGTGCACGCATATATATGTATACCAGATTTACTTAACCACCCTGTTATTAACTTAACAATTGCAGTAACACTTTACAACGGTGGCAACAAAGGTCGCAAAATGGGGCAAACCTCACTTAACCACTGTCTCACTTAGGAACAGAAATTTTGGACTCAATAAAACAAAATAAATCTAAAAATTGCAGCAAAGGCCCCAAATACCTCTTCTAAGAGGCCTACTGCTACAAAACAGTGGTGCCAAAACCGATTGGATAATTAAGGAACCAAAGAATGCTCTAGATCAGGGGTGTCAAACTCAAGGTGCAGAGGCCGGATCTGGCCTGTGATATGGTCGGATCTGGAAAATGTAAAAAGGACATTGTATGTACAAATATAAAATCCTGGAAAATGTAAGGGGCTGCTGGCCTGTGTTGCTTTGGCCTGGCCTACCCAATGCGAAAAGGAAACATGCCAGCAGTTTGGGGAGTGATGTCAAGCTGGCCACGCCCATCTGGTTGGCCACACCCACCCAGTCAGCCACCCCCACCCGGCCCCCTGAGGTCAACCACAGCCCTGGTACGACTCTCAATGAAATTGAGTTTAACACCCCTGCTCTAGATCTCTCTTTTTGTAGACAACGAGGGAGGTTTCCAGGTGGAACTATCTGATGTGGCGACTTGAATTTCCTTCCATTCTGGTAGAAGTGAAGCCCAGAACATTCCAGAAGGTTGTGCGTGGATGTGCGCAGAACACTTCCTCCAATATTCCTAAAACTAAGATCAAAAAACAATGCTCTGCCTGCAGCTGCTTTACTTACAGCCCTTTCCGCGGGTATAAAAGCGGCAAAACCTGCCTGAATCCAGTCTTCACTCAAAATGCTTGCTTGTTTGCAGAATAGCAAGTTGTATGCACCTAGGCTTTGGTTTAAACCAGGGATGTTCACAGGGGCCAAAAGGATCAAGATGACAGCAACAATCACACCATCAAAGCCCCTCCCACTTTTTAATCTCTTTCCCAAACATTGTTTTTTACAATGTACCAATCCATAAAAAGAGGGGGGAAAATGGCTAGCACATGTCAGAAGGGAGATGATGGTTTCCAGGGTAAAATGCACTTACCTTCACTACCAGATCAGAAATGTGAGTGAGCGTGCATGTGCAGAGGGTAAAAAATGGGACGTGATGACGTTCCTACAGGTGGGTGGAGCCTCCCACCGCCGGCCCTACCGGTTCACACGAGCCGGATAGATCCGGCCAGATTTCACCGCTGGCGGTTTCTCTATTTTAGTATGCTTATCAAGGAAAAAGCAGGTTTTGGGGCTGTCGGATGGCCAGTTTACAAAGAAAGCCTATCTGTCTCTATAATTAGATCAGATCCCTTTCCTTTGCCTGGTAGGAGAATTACACATTTACTAGAAATGACTGTCTTCGGCATCTGTCTTATCTGTCTTGGTGGGTATTTCCATACAGAGCAGATGTGTGTGCATTATGCAAACCTGGACCTGGAGAATTGGAGTGCCATAAACTAAGGCAGCGGAACAGATTTCATTCTCTTGCAAAGGAGCAGGAGAAGCTGGCGCAAATATCCAGTGACACACACTTCAATTCACAACAAAAGAGAGAGAAAAGGGTAAGGAGCTTCATCTCTGAGGAGCCCTGAATTTTGCGGTCTTCAGAATCAACATCTGTAGGATCCAGCTGTCCATGAATGGATAAGAATCTCTTTCATTGTCTTCTCAACTCCTCCATGAGCCGTGGTGGCGCAGTGGTTAGAGTGCAGTACTGCGGGATACTCCTGCTGCCTACCGGCTGCCTGCAGTTTAGCAGTTCAAATCTCACCAGGCTCAGGATTGACTCAGCCTTCCATCCTTCCGAGCAGAGGTGGGTTTCGGCAGGTTCTGACCAGTTCTGGAGAACCGGTAGTGGAAATTTTGAGTAGTTTGGAGAACCAGTAGTAAAAATTCTGACTGGCTCTCACCACCAATCTATTCACTGCCTCCCAATTCCCAGCTGATTGGGAGGAAATAATAATAATAGTTGTTATTATTATTATTATTATTATTATTATTATTATTATTATTATTATTTATTGGATTTATATGCCGCCCTCTCTTCGAAAGGACTCAGGGCAGCTCACATCAAACAAACAATCCCAATAAATACAGATTAAAAACAGATTAAAACAGATTAAAACCAATTAAAACAATAGACCCCATCAATCCTGGCTAGGGCGTTCAAACAGCCAGGTCTTAAGCTCATGGTGGAAGGTACGAAGATCGGGGGCCAACCGAAGACCCATGGGAAGTTGATTCCAAAGGGTGGGAGATTTTGCAGTAACTTTCCCCTGGATTGGAGAGGGAATGGAGATTTTACATTATCCTTTCCCTGGAGTGGGATGGGAATGGAGATTTTATACTATCCTTCCCCTGCCACGCCCACCAAGGCATGCCCACCAAGCCATGCCACACCCATAGAACCGGTAGTAAAAAAATTTGAAACCTACTACTACTTCCGAGGTCGGTAAAATGAGGACCCAAATTGTTGGGGACAATATGGTGACTCTGTAAACTGCTTAGAGAGGGCTGTAAAAGCACTGTAAAGCAGTATATAAGTCTAAGTGCTATCGCTATTGTTATTCTTTCAGCATCTTCATAACTGAATAATTTCACATGAAAGTTGGATTTTAGGGTGGAAGACTATCCCAAGTACTGGATAACACTGAGTAGATTTTCTTCCTTTCTTCTTATGGAGAAGGAGACGGGCAGCTAGCCTGACAACTTTGGTTCTCAAGCATCTTAAAGAAGTTTGGGGACAAGTGAGGAGGCTAAAGCAGCTGCAAGAGGAGATAGAAA
Source organism: Masticophis lateralis (assembly GCA_030761175.1). Lineage (NCBI taxonomy): Eukaryota > Metazoa > Chordata > Lepidosauria > Squamata > Colubridae > Masticophis > Masticophis lateralis. The sequence goes on along the minus strand of JAUDYJ010000005.1, from coordinate 77,741,068 downwards.
AATATTGCAAATCAGGGCATTTTAAGGCAAACATCAATTCCTAACTAGACAGAAGGGACTTTTAGCAAGAAGTAAAGCAATCCAGGAAGGCTTGGTCTCGTGACTCTGGCCATAGGCACCACGTGGCATGGATGCTGTTAAAGCATTGCAACTCCGTGCAACACAAGGCTGACTCTTTTGTTGCATTAATTGCATCATAATGACATACAATTCAAGTATTGACCCTAGCTCTGTCTGGTTCTCAGAAATGAAAAAAATCTGACTCATCCCGTTTACTACGAGAAACACAGGAGGCAGCTGAAGCAAGAATATAGTTCCTGAAAATAAAATTCATCCTACTGTCTGAACACTAACTATAGATGTTCATAATTTTTTTTTTAATTTAAAGAAAGAGGAACACTCCTTTAGAGGAATCAAATGGATGGTATCAGCAACAACACTGGATAGAAGAATTTAGCGTTTCAGAAATGTGAATATCTTGATTAAGATTGTTAAACTTGAGAATGCTAAGATTTAAAAAAAGAGATAGCCCTTTCAGGAAAGTGAAGAATCTCTTGCTGGTTTCATTTTCCACACTTTTTTGCCCTGGGGGACAGAAGGTCTTCGCTTCTCATCTGATTTAGGACCTGTCTCCTTATTGCAGTCCCCTGGACTGCAAGGCAATCAAACTGGCCAGCCCTCCTTTAGAAGGCCATATCTTGAAGATGAAACTCAAATACTTTGGCCACCTAATGAGAAGGAAGGAGTCACTGGAGAAGAGTCTAATGCTGGGAAAGATTGAGGACAAAAGAAGAACGGGATGACAGAGAACAAGGTGGCTGGATGGAATCACTGAAGCAATAGGTGTGAGCTTAAATGGACTCCAGAGGATGGTAGAAGACAGGAAGGCCTGGAAGAAAGTTGTACATGGGGTTGTGATGGGTTGGACACAACTTCGCAACTAACAACAACAACAGCTCCGTATTGGGGGAAGCAGGATCAAGCAATCCACCGATGCAGCCCTACGCTGCATCAACAGAGCGATAGTATCAAGATCATGTGAAGTATTAGTACTGCTTTATATGAGCTGATGTCAGCTAATACTCAGTATCATTGCCCTGTTGCCTATCATATGCATTTTTCTGCTTCTTATTGGTTGGTCAAGGTCTGTAGTGAAGAATGCTTGAATGAAGACATGATTATTGCATAATCTCTCTCTCACACACACACTCTTTCCCCTTCCCCACTCGCAGTGCAGTTCTGTGAGTGTGAAGGTCTCAACAGATTTTAAAAAAAATTAATTTAAAAAAATTAATTAAAATTAAAATTAGTTTCACAAGAAGACTTGTACCCAACTATTTCTAGCTGGGCATCTTAGGGAACTTCAGCTGAATGTGTGAAGTAGTCTAGGCACAGGGCTTATGCCAAGAGCCTGCTCCTATTTGTATGCTGACTGAAGAGTGTTTCGGTATTTTGATCATCATACAGATTAGGTATTTTTTTGGTTTTAGGTTTCTTTCCCCCAAGGTTCTGGTGCATCTGATAAATGTTGGGCTCTCACAGCATGAAATGAATTTTAATCTCAGCTAGACTATTTGTGCCCTATTGGTCATCATTTCAGAGATATTTCCTTACCTAAACAGTGAAAAAGAATGAATGTGGGTGGGCAAAAAAGCAGTGGGAGCCAGAACTTTTGGGTTTTGAGTTTCCAACTTTGGGGCTTTTCGATTGACTTCCTCATGTGAATCTGACAGGGAGAATCTGACCCTTCCTTTCCCTTCCTTTCCACATCCCATCCCATCCCATCCCCATCCCACCAGGCAAGTAAGTGACCGTTGCTTACTTTGGGAAAGGGAGCAAGGGATTACAAGACTGGCTTGGAAACTGTCATGCAAAACTGAAAATACGATCATATAACTTCAGCAGCAGCAGCCCAGCAGCAGCCACACCTTTTCCAATTTCATTCTCTCAGGAATCATGAATCCTAGCTTTTGGGTGCAGTTTGTAAATTAGCCCATTTGAGGCACCTTGGTTCAAAAATTGTTGTTTTATGAGGCTCTGTTTCAACCAGTTAAAGGTCATGACAACAAGAGTTTTAGTATTGTATAAATTTGGAGCCCCCAATTCTATATTACCCACATTGTTAATGTTGATAATGTGGAATTGATAATAAAAAAGCACAGCCATTTCCCTTCTAATAGTCCAGGTACAAGTTTCAAAGGGATGTAGTTCCATATTTTGCCTCAGAAACGTTCCCATTGGTTCTCATTTCAGTCATTAATCTTCATCACTTTTGGACCTGCTCAACCATTCCAGCTCTCAGTTCCATATTGCTTCACAATTTCCCTCCCCTAGAAAGCTTATATTAAAACATGTATCCTTATATGCATGCAAATACATATATTTTTTAAAAAAATCAGGTTCCCCAGTGCAACTTCTCCTCAAATATATATTTGCAATATGGTTTACTGTCACAATAGCTTCAGATTATGACGTTTAAATAGTCAAAATAACTGCTGTGACTGCACAAAGTCCTGCCCATTTTTATATGCAGAGTAAAGTTTCAATCATGTGTCAAGAGTATATATAACATGAACTGAAACATTTCTCCTATGAATAAATGAAGACTTATAATTCAGAGTCAGCAAGTTCTATGTGTGGTGGAACATCAGAAGTTGTTATTCCACAATCAAGATGATTTCTCCATCTACTGTAGCTTTGTCCCCAAGACTGTCAGCTGTTCTCAGGGATTGCAAGAGAACTCTTTTGTGATGCTTTCTCAACGAGAAATTGAGATGCATGAAATCATGTGATTCACCACTGTTGCATAGTATTTGACTAGATGTGGCACTCAGAGACAAATGCCATGTGCAACCAAAGCAGTTGGTGATGATTTCTGAGGAAAATATAGATTTCTTCCAAGCAAGGGTATCTGCAAGATATGATGAATAAAAGTTAAGATCAATGGCCATGATGGTGTAATTGCCACTCTACCAGGTCTTTGTGTGCATTGCACTTGCAACACGCATCAGAATCAGGTGGAGCTTTGATTGTGCCATCCAGACACAATCTTGAGTTTTCTGACCGCACCCTGAAAACTTCCTTGGGTTGAGCTGGAATAATACAAGGTCCAGTTTTAAAATAAATAAATAAAATTGAAGATCCAGCAAAGTTAGTAGCATCTGTTGAAGACATTGATGCCAAGCAGTCTTTTTCTCAGATTGTGGGACTTTTAACAAAATGTAATTCCACTTTGTTGAGGGCCCACAGCAGGTTTTGTGAGAGATGGAGAGAGAAAGAACCTTAAATCTTGCATGGGGTATTGAGGCATGTGGCTCTATGTTCACTCCATGTGTAAAATGGATGCCACGTTGTTGTTTTTAAGTTTTGTTTTTTTTAAATCTGGCTTTATTTCTGTAAACGTATCTTAGATTTACTTATTATTTAACTCAGTGTTGGATCACCTGATCATTACCAAAGTCATGTTTTAAACACAATTAAAGATGTTTCCAAATATTTCCTGGTCAACTATAGGATGACTCACAGAAGCCTGTAAAATTGCTTCTAACCGGCAGAAGCTTATGAAGCAACCAAAGCAAATAGTGTAGTAATGCGTTTTAAAACCTCTGCCAGCAGTATATTGTGTAGTGTGACTGTCATCACGTATTTGCAATGAATCATTCACAAGGAAAATTGCTGGACTTTTGACATTTCTACTGACTTCTAGATGTCCTGCCTGTCTAGATATTTATTGTGTCTCTTTGAAAATCGATACGTGTTGGGGTCTTCTTTAGTTCGTTCTTTACTTGATAGTTATTGATTGTGCCCATTCTGCCTGATCTCATGAGATGGAGAGAAACTAGTGGAGCTAGCTAATCCCTCAGATAATGATCTGTTGATCCTGAGCATTTAGAGTTCCAGGATGTTTTTCATGAAAGATTCTTTGCCAATAAAGAGATCTAAGAATAAATGGAGGGGCTAAGGTTGTCTATTCCCCATTAAATCCTCCTCTTCCTCCTCCTCCTCCTCCTCCTCCTCATCATCATCATCATCATTATCTTAGCCATCATCCATCCACTGCAACATGTTAACAACCAATATGGTCCTGAGCTTTTTTTTTGCCAATTGGGCCCACAATACTTGCTGATGTCATGGATCCCTCTTGATTTATGACTCTTTCATGGATACTTTTATCAAGTGGGCCCATTAAATAATAACAATAAATCTAAGTACATTTCAATGCATTTTTTCTGCCAATGTAAAAATCATATGATTTTGTGACATTGATCATTACCTGATAAATGTATTGCTGTATACAGATTCCGGAATTTCACTCCTGAAGGGCTTCTGGCCGGAATAAATTTACCACTCATTAGGTAAGAATATACCAGTCATGGTTAACTGGAGCGTGTGCACACATGTGCATGAATGTGTGAGCATGTGCATGTGCTAGAGCACCACAAGCCGGTGTGTATGTGCGCAGCGGCCAGCTGCACTTCCGGGTTGTGACACGCGTATGCACACCAGACAGTTGGCCCAGCATGCATGTGCACCAGCCCGCTGCTCTCTTCCGGGTTCCAGTGCACACATGCGTGAGAGCCAGCGTGCATGCTGGAACCTGGAAAACAGTAGCTGGCCGCCATGCGCATGCTTGCAATGGAACCCGGAAGAGCAACAGGCGATGGTGTGCATGCCCGCAGAGAGGGCTCTGTGTGCCACCCCTGGCACAAGTGCCATAGGTTTGCCATCATGGGCATATACTCTCTCTCTCTCATCTCTCTCTTTATCTATCTATCCATCCATCCATCCATCTATCAATCGATTGATCGATCCATCTATCTATGCTATCTATCTATCTATCTATCTATCTATCTATCTATCTATCTATCTATCTATCTATCATCATCTATCTATCTATCTATCTATCTATCTATCTATCTCTATATATCTGTTTTCTGAGATTTTATCTATATATATATATTATTTATATCTATCTATCTATCTATCTATCTATCTATCTATCTATCTATCTATCTATCTATCTATCTATCTATGTGTGTGTGTGTTTTCTTTCCTTTTCATAGGCTTTATGTGTATTTCTCTTTAGCCAGATTCTTCCTAAGTAAACCAAAGATTTTTATGCAGCCCTAATTCAGTGAAATCACAATCCAGTAGTTTCTAGGCTTTTTTTTCTGGCAGCCAGCAAACCCTTTGCTGCCCATTGGGAGACTAAGGAGACTAAGATAGATCTATTTCGGGCTTATAAACCCTCATCAGTTAGCCACACCCTCATCCCATGTATCCTCCCTGTAAAGGTACAGTATTTGTTTTCTTTCCTTTTCGTGGGCTTTATGTGTAGGCTCTATATATCTATATCATCTATCTATCTATCTATCTATCTATCTATCTATCTATCTATCTATCTATCTATCTATGTGTGTGTGTTTTCTTTCCTTTTCATAGGCTTTATGTGTATTTCTCTTTAGCCAGATTCTTCCTAAGTAAACCAAAGATTTTTATGCAGCCCTAATTCAGTGAAATCAAAATCCAGTAGTTTCTAGGCTTTTTTTCTGGCAGCCAGCAAACCCTTTGCTGCCCATTGGGAGACTAAGGAGACTAAGATAGATCTATTTCGGGCTTATAAACCCTCATCAGTTAGCCACACCCTCATCCCATGTATCCTCCCTGTAAAGGTACAGTATTTGATTTCTTTCCTTTTCGTGGGCTTTATGTGTAGGCTCTATATATCTATATCTATCTATCTATCTATCATCTATCTATCTATCTATCTATCTATCTATCTATCTATCTATCTATCTATCTCTGCCTTTATATGCCATTAATCAGTTTAGCCCTTGTGTGTATAATAGGTCCTATTACAAGTGGGAAACGGCTGGAAGGGCCTATTACATGCACAAGGGCTAAATTGATTAATGGCATATAAAGGCAGAGATCTCTGTAATGGTAGTTTAATACTCTGATGATGTCAGCAGATGGCTGATGAAAGCTTAGTAAAATAAAATTTTAATTCTTTTAAAATTTTAAAATCTTAAATTCCGGAGTTCACAGTATGTCTGCTTCTTTTTTTAAAATATATATATATAGACCTCCCCGAAAATAAGGCCAAGCTCTTATTTCAGGGTTCAAAAAATATAAGACAGGGTCTTATTTTGGGGGAAACACAAGTGTGTGTGTGTGTGTGTGTGTGTGTGTGTGTGTGTGTGTATGTATATATGTATTTCTAGCAACAGCAATAGTACCTAGACTTATATACTGCTTCATAATGCTTTACAGCCCTCTATAAGTCGTTTACAGAGTCATCATATTGCCCTGAACAATCTGGGTCCTTATTTTACCGACCGCAGAAGGATGGAAGGTTGAACTAGTCAGGAAAGAACTCCTGGCAATCTGCAGCGTATAGCCTGCAATAGTGCATTCTAACCACTCTGCTACCACAGCTCTTTCTCTCTCTCCCTCTCTCCCTCTCTCCATCCAGCCATCCATCCATCCATCTTCTATCATTTATTATCTATCTGTCAGTCCAACTATCATCTATCTATTTAAAAAATTATATTTAAAAATATAAAAATCCTTAGTGGAAATTAATTAAAACTTTTCAATGTGGTGTTATGAAAAGAGATTTGCAGTGATTATCCCTGAGGTCTTATTCAGATTTGTGAAGAGCTAGGAGCTAGCCAAGTTGCTAGTGACCTTAAATTACTTACAGTTGCTGCACAGTTAAGTAATGGAACTGATTTTAAGAGGGGATTAATGGGTAAGACTATGAATGGCCACCAAAAGATCTCTGAGTACCAATCAGTTTCAGGGCAAGAATAAGCCCCCAGCTACCAATTACAGCCAAGTATTGGAGGTGTTCATTTTCTCCTATAGGTCCCCACCAGGGGTGAGTTTAGTTACCTTTACTACCGGTTCGCAATGGGAGCATGTGTGCTTCTGCACATGAGCAGATCATCAATGACATCATAGCAAGTAGGCGGAGCCTCCCGCCGGTTTTACTACCAGTTCTATAGAACTGGACCCACCACTGGTTCCCACAGATATCTGACTGATTGCTATAAAGAGAAAAACTGGACTAGATAGGTCTTAATCTAACTATGTTCTTCTCAAGGTCTAAGATACAACCCTGTGAAACCAGAATCACATCAATTTTCATTCTTTTAATTGATCCATGACTGTATTTGTCTATCTTTTCAGCCACAATGGTGTCCTGGAATTATTTAAGCTCTCTCAGTCTGCGCTCATTATTTTTGTTAGTCAAAATAAGTTGCTCTGCTGAGTCAGCTTCCAAATGTCTTCCATGCCAAAGCAGTCCTAGATATCATTGGCCAATTCAAAAGTAATTGCTAATGTATTTCTCAGGGAGAACAATGGGCAAAGGTTCAACTATGCACAATTATGCCTCCTTAAGAAAAATCAATGAGATATGTTTTGATCATACAGCTATTTTCCACAGGGAAGACATTCCCGTCAGAGTCTTTCTGAAGGCTTTGTCTGAAGACAGCTTGCCTTCAGAAGTTGTCGGTGCTTCATCACTGGAGGTTTTTAAGAGGAGACTGGATAGCTACTTGTCTCAAATGGTAGGGTCTCCTGCTTGATCAGGAAGTTGGACTAGAAGACCTCCAAGGTCCCTTCCAGCTCTATTCTGATTGCCTTTAGAATAGAGGTGTCCAACTTTGGCAACTTCAAGACTTGTGGACTTCAACTGCTAGAATTCTGGAAGTTGATGTCTACAGGTCTTAAATGTTGCCAAGATTGGACATCCCTTCTGTAGAACTTAGAGTCATCTTACTTCCCAGTTCAGCTCTGTGGAAATGACATTCCCATTTCTTCTACATTTTCTTTCTTTGTCATGGTCAGGAAAGCATTCATCTCCAAACATTTGGAGAGACTCCTGACTCAGGAGTTCCAGAACTTCTAGAGTTGCAAATTTAAAGAAAGAAACTTGAAGAGCGCTCATTAGAAAATAATTTTGAGGCAAGGGCAAGGGAGCAGCTTGTATCTACTAGGCTTAGCCACAAACTAGATATAATTGCTGCAGACTTCTGTCTTCAAATGCAGATTGCAGCTAATGGAACCATACAAGTAATCATCTGCTGCAGGAGTTGCTCCTGGCCACCACGCAACACCTGTCACAACACAGTGCTGACATTTTGCAAAGCTGAGAAATTGCCTCTTGCCTCTTCTGGTTAAATTAGCTTCTTTTCCATTCTCTTCTTTCTATAGCAGTGATGGTTAACCTTTTTGGTGCCAAGTGCACACGTTTGTGCCTGAACCCCCAAAATGCAATGAGAGCACCCCCCGTGCATGCATGCCCTCTTGCACATGTGTGTGCCCCCTGTGCATACACCCCAGGGCCCCCCCATGCTCCATTTTGGCTTCCAGGTTGGTGCAGGAGGACTTCCAGGCCTAAAACGGGGCACGGGAGTGCGGCACAGGAGGCGTGTGCATGCAAACCCCCAAAATGCAATGCGAGCAACCCCTGCACGTGTGTCCTACCCCCTGCACATGCACCCTGACCCATGCACACATGCATCCACCACTTGCGCCCCACACATGTGTGGTAGAGTCCTGAAGACCAGCTGGAAAGCGGGAGGCACACGTCCATGCAGGGTGGAACTTGACTGAGGCAACGGCTGGAGCGCCCACAGAGAGGACTCTGCGTGCCACCTGTGGCACATGTGCCATAGATTCACCATCATTGTTCTATAGCTTTAGTGCCGGTATGAATGTGCTTTCGTTTTCTGCTGTGCTTCGTATTATACGTGTTGCCTGTCACTTTCATAGGTCACAACCACATTTTACTTCTTAGGAAGAACCCCTAGAATGGAGGAATACATAGAAAAAGGAAAAAAAATATATATGAATGTCTTCATAATATACATCTGTTGCAGAGCAGAAAACAAACACAGCATCTCTTTTTTTCATCTTTATTTTTTTAAAAAATGAATGAAAATAGAAGAGATGCTAGCTTTCACAGCGTACTGGAAGCTCTGGAGGCAATAAGCAACTAACAAAAGCATGTACGATCGCTGACGGTGAAAACAAAGTGGAGGAAACTCAAATTAATTATGCAGATCATTCATGGTGGTATGATAGAATTTGAGGGTGAAAAACTGAATAAGTGCAAAAGGCCTAGCATGGAAAATGGGGACCTTTTTTTAATCTCAAGAGCCACACTCATTGCTCCCTTAGATTAAGGGTGGGCTGCTGGGGGTTCGGGACAACCTCTAGCTAAGATTCTTTGCAGTTCGGAGAAACCTCAAATCCCACTCCTGGCTGGCCCCTCCCACCCAAACCGTCCCTTCCCAGAAGTCCCCATGCAGCCTGTTTTGGATGCAGGCTCAGGGAGGGTAAAAAATGGGCCTACCAGAAGTTTGGGGCCTCTGGAGCCTCTGGTAGGCCCATTTTTACCTTCCCAGAGGTTTGAGGAAAGCCTCCGGAGCCCGGGAAGGGCAAAACGTCCCCCTGCTGTGGTGCAGGAGGCCGACTAGGCCACGCCCACCATGGCCACGCCCACCCAGCAACTGGCTGGGGAACCCCTTGCTAAAATTTTTGAAGCCCACCCCTGCCTGAGATATCTGAGGTTACGAACCTCTGAGCACCTACTTGTATATACATTTACTCTTCCACACAAAGGCTCTTAGCTCGTTCCTGGCAATCAAGGAATCAAGATACATTAGAAAACAGGTTTTCCACTAGTAGCAGGAAACCAGATTCTGGTTTCTCCAATCAACTGCTGTCAGCTCTCTGATGACTAGTAGGCTGTTTTGCTTATGACTATCAATGACAGCAGGAAATTAGTAAAAAAAGAAAAAGGTGAATTCATCGCTGGGAGTTCCACACACAATACTTTTCAGAACCAAGAATGTCCTTTGGTGGCTCTTTGTCTATCTACATGCTAAACTTTTTATTTATTTATTTTGGTTTAACAATTCACTATTCTTCCCTCCCATAATTTCTTACCTGAATAGTTTTCTTCAGTTCAGGTGTTAAGACCGAAATAAGCTCAGCTACAAAATGGTTGCTGGTTTTAAGACATAAGAGATCCTGACAGGAAGGACCAATTAAGATGATACTCGGTTTCTTTCTCTTTCAACAGTCAATATGTTGCCAATCCAGCAACCACCCGTGTTAGTCTTGATAATGATGAAATCCTTTGTTGTTGCAGAAGGTGACAAGAAATTAAATCCAAAGTCAAGTTTGTTGGGATTGATTCTGTTCACTGTTTTTAACAGATTAACAGAGTTGGAAGGGACCTTGTAGGTCATCTAGTCCAACACCCCACCCAAGCAGGAGAGTCTACACCATTTCTGACAAATGGTAGTCCCATCTCTTCTTGAAAGCCTCCAATGATGAAGCTCTCACAAGTTCTGAAGGCAACTTCTCTTCCTTTGGTTGATTGTCCTCACTGTCAGAAAATGTCTCCTTATTTCTAGGTAGAATCTCTCCTTGATAAGTTTCCACCCATTATTCCTTGTCTGGCCTTTGGGTGCTTTGGAAAATAGCTTGACTCGCTCCTCTCTCTGGCAGCCCCTCAAATATTGGAACCGTGCTATCATGTCTCCCCTGATCCTTCTCTTCACTAGACTAGCCACGCCCAGTTCCTGTCACCATTCTTCATATGTTTTAGTCTCCAGTATCCTAATCATCATTGTTGGATCAGTGCACTTCCTTTATAGACATCCAGGTTACTAAATGAAGAGGAGTAACATGGGGGAAGGAAGGGAAATAGGATGTTTGTCCAAATCATCCATAAAGAGCCACAGTGGCTAGAATACAGTATTGCAGGCTAACTCTGCCCACAGCTTGGAGTTTGATCCTAAACAGTTCAAGGCTGACTCAGCCTTCCATCCTTCCTAGGTCAATAAAATGAGGACCCAGATTGTTGGGGGCAACCTGCTGACATTTTAAACCACTCAGAGAGTGCTATAAACCACTATGAAGTGGCATATACGTTAAGTGCTTTTAGTACTAACACAGACGAACATCACTGCACATTTCCCCTTCTTCACTGGCCCTGATTTCCCAATATTGCCAGTATGGTGCATGATTTCTACCCCAACAGAGCTTCTCTCATTGACACCTCAATGGGGGCCTGAGTTCACCAAATCTCCTGCAGAAAGAATAGGCCCCATTATAGTCCAACTGCCTCCACTTTCCAAGTTGCCAGAAGAAGAACATATGAAGAATGGCTGCAGGATTTTGGTTTAGCTAGTCTAAAGAAAAGAAGGATTAGGGGTGACATGATAGCAGAATTCCAGTATTTGAGAGGCTGCCACAAAGAAGAGAGGGTCAAATTATTCTCCAAAGCACCAGAAGGCAGGACAGGAAACAATGATTGGAAACTAATCAAAGAGAGAAGCAACCCAAAATTAAGGAGAAACTCCCTAACAGTGAGGACAGTTAACCAGCTTGCCATCAGAAATCATGGGCACCCCATCACTGGATGTTTTTAAGAACAGTCTAGACAGCCACTTATCTGAACTAGTATAGGTTAGTGGTGGCGAACCTTTTTGGCACCAAGTGCCCAAACTGGAACGTGCATGTGTGTACGTGTGCCAGAGTGCCGGAACCCTGAAGACTAGCTAGCCAGCACACACACACTGGTTTTTTGGCCATTTTGGGGGCCATTTTCAGGCTGTTTTCTGGGCCATTTTCAAGCTGTTTTCTGGGCCATTTTCAGGCCATTTTTCAGGCTGATTTGAGGCTGGTTTGGGGCAGTTTCCAGGCTGATTTTGGCCCCCCAAAAATGGCCTGGGGTTTTGTTTTGTTTTTTGCCATTTTTTGAGGCATTTTCAGTCCATTTTGGGGGCCTTTTGGGATATTTTCCAGACATTTTGGGGACCATTTTCCAGCCATTTTTAGGCTGTTTTGGAGCTATTTTCTGGCCATTTTTTGAGCTGCTTTTCGGCCATTTTTCAGCCATTTTTCAGAAACCAGAAAGAGCAGCTGGTGATGGTGCATGTTCCCACAGAGAGGGCTCTGGGTGCCACCTCTGACACACGTGCCATAGGTTCGCCATCATGGGTATAGGTTCTCCTGCTTGAGCAGGAGGCTGGACTAGAAGACCTCCAAGGTCCCTTCCAGCTTTTTGTGGCAGCTCTCTTGCACTGTTTCAGTTTATTCTGTGTAGTTTGCCTCAGGGCTCAAGGAAGAGCTAGAAGGAACACTGACCTATTTTTATTAAATATGTTGCCTGAGCTCAGAGAGATTTCTTCATAAGGTGTCCTAAATCCTGGCTTTTCACTATCCAGCTGTGTAAAAAAGCTGTTGTTTTAAAAAGAAAATAATTCTAGACACTTTTAAAGAATCTTAGCTCCTTATTTCGACACACCTCTATAGATACCGTGATCCAAGGAGGGGGTGTTTTATTGCAGCCGAGTCACACAGCTAAGTAGAGAGTCAGGCGATATTAGCCACTCCCATGGATAAGGCCAATAAACCACTGTGAGGAAATTAGTCACTGGAAGGTCTCTGCAGGTGGAGTGCGGTGAATAGGTCCCTTCACGTGAGTCTCTCCTTGCCAACTCCCTCAGGAAGGGTGTTTGTGATACCAGTCTGTGCACAATCCACAATAGCAGATCAACACTCAGAGATCACGGCTTTTATTGCAGGCCCCTTACCTTGCTTGCTTCTCGTTTACTCATGGTACAGGTAGTCCTCGACTTACGACCACACAACTGAGCCCAGAATTTATGTTGCTCAGTGTGAGAAATTTGTAGAGTGAGTTTTGCCCCATTTTATGTCTTTTCTTGCCACCTTTTGTTTAAGTGAATCACAGCAGTTGTTAAATGAGCAACCCGGTTGTTAAGTGAATCTGGCTTCCCCCATTGACTTTTCTTATCAGAAGGTCGCAAAAAAATGATCACATGACTTTGTGACACTGCAATCGTCATAAATATTAACTGGTTGTTAAGCATCTGAATGTAAATTGTCTGAGCATGGGATGCTGCAATGGTCATACGTGTGAAAAATGGCCATAAGTCACTTTTTTCAGTGCCAGTGTAATTTCAAATGGTCATTAAATGAACTGTTGTAAGTCGAGGACTACCTGAATTTGATGAGAAGAGCTACAGCTTGGAATGCAAGGTTTGAACAGAAGACAGGGCTCTCACCTCTACATCCCCAGATGTCATAGGACTATAACGACAATAAATTCCCCACTCAGAAATGCCAAAGGTTGAGAATGGTGGGAGTTGTAGTCTAAGGATTTTCAGGAGTACTGAGAAAAACAGAAGAAGCCAGAGAGCAAGTCAAGGAAATGCAAGCCAAGATTGATCCTCTCTTTTTATTCTTTTTGAGAGCATTTGGGATGGAAACTGGCACTGGTTACTGAGCTCATCTTTTTGCACGATGCCACATCACCAATCTCTTCCCCATGAAGTTTTTGTTGAATAATTGCCCAGCTGTATTTTGCAGTGATTTCAGTTGAGGTCATCCCATTTTCAGAACCCCTCAACATTTTCCCAGAGCTTTTCCTATAATCATTTTTTTTCCTTCTTCCCAAAGAAAATACACGAGCAGCTTGCCTATTTATCTGTTATTGGTTTAGTTCAGTGGTGGTTTTCAGCAGGTTCTGACCAGTTCTGGAGAACCGGTAACGAAAATTTTGAGTAGTTTGAAGAACCGGTAGTAAAAATTCTGATTGGCCCCCACCCCATCTTTTATCTGCCTCCCGAGTCCCAGCTGATCGGGAGGAAATGGGGATTTTGCGGTAACCTTCCCCTGCCACGCCCACCAAGCCACACCCACAGAACCGGTAGTAAAAAATGTTGAATCCCACCACTGGTTTAGTTGTTTATTTCCATACTGAAGTTCTATATTCTGTCTTTCTGCTGGTAGGGCACTCGAGGCAAGGAACAATTTTGAAAACCGGGCTTAATTGATGGTGTCAGCATCTCTTCATCGTCACCTTTACACGAAGCATAGAAGTGTACACACACATCTATATTTTTTTCCTAAGGGAACAATTAGCAGTTGGGAATCGCTATGTGTTTATGTTTATTTTCATAGGAGGAATTAAAGCTTGAAAACCTAACCAGGGAATTTGTGCAACTGAAAATCATATTTTTCTTTTTTTTTTCTCCTGCTGAAAAAAGCTGCTGAGGTGAGCTCTGTAAGTATCGAGAACGCTTGAGGAATATTCTAACTGCATATAAAATAGGCTGCTATCCCATTACTCCTGTTTTTTTATGTGCTCTAGATTCTTGCAAGCTTATAAATGAAATCTAATCATAACTTTCCATAGATTAATACAACCCCCCAAAAAGAAAAACTCAAACTAAAAAGGAAAACCCTTCACTTACAATAGATCATACTTTTTTAAAAAAAATAGCTGTAATGCCAATCTATTTTATTCATACAGAATCATGAGTTTTGGTATATAAAATATAAGCAGAGAAAGTATTTAAAATATTAGCAGGGGAAAGAAATTCTGTAGATAAATCTAAATATCTAAAGGACACTTGTAGACATGTGAGAGGGGAATAAGCACAATCTATCGCTGCCTTTCTCTTTTTTTACCCAAATGAGAATTACGCTGTTCCATCTTTTTTTTTCTTCGTCCATTCAATCATGCCCGATTCTTGGAGACTGCTTGGACAACTCCCTGCAGTTTTCTTGACAAGGTTTCTCAGAAATGGTTTGCCATTGCCTCCCTCCAAGGGCTGAGAGAGTGTGACAGGCCTAAGGTCATCTGTCCGTCTTTGCGTCTAAGGTGAGATTAGAACTCACCTTAGTTCTAATCTCACCTTAGAGATTGTTGTTGAGAGTGTGGTGAAGGTTGTTGAGAGTTTGGTGGCGCGACAACTGCCTCAGTACCTGGATGAATTGACCTATCTAGATCCGTTCCAGTCGGGCTTCAGGTCCGGGTACAGCACGGAGACGGCATTGGTCGCGTTGGTAGATGATCTCTGGAGGGCTCGGGACAGGGGTTGTTCCTCTGTCCTGGTCCTATTAGACCTTTCAGTGGCTTTTGATACCATCGACCATGGTATCATGCTGCACCAGTTGGAGGGGCTAGGAGTGGGGAGCACTGTGTTGTGGTGGTTCTCCTCCTTTCTCTCCAACCGGTCGCAGTCTGTGTTGTCAGGGGGGCAGAGGTCGATCCCGAGGCCCCTTGTATGTGGGGTGCCGCAAGGATCGGTCCTCTGGCCCCTTCTGTTCAACATTTATATGAAGCCGCTGGGTGAGATCATCCGTGGTTTTGGGGTGAAGTACCATCAGTACTCTGATGACACTCAGCTGTACATCTCCACCCCAGACCATCCCAATGATGCCCTCGAAGTGATGTCCCGGTGCCTGGAGGCCGTACGGATCTGGATGGGGAGGAACAGACTCAAACTCAACCCTTCCAAGACCGAGTGGCTGTGGTTTCCGATATCCCGATATAGTCAGTTGGTGCCATCTCTGACTATTGGGGGCGAGTCATTAGCCCCCACGGATGGGGTTCGCAACTTGGGCGTCCTCCTAGACTCACGGCTGTCCTTAGGGCATATGACGGCCGTGGCCGGGAGGAGTTTTTATCAGGTTCACCTGATTCGCCAGTTGCGTCCCTTTCTAGATCAGGATGTGTCACTCATGCCCTCGTCACCTCACGCCTGGACTACTGTAATGCTCTCTACATGGGGCTCCCCTTGAGGAGCACCCGGAGGCTCCAACTGGTCCAGAATGCGGCTGCGCGGGTGGTAATGGGAGCGACGTGGCGCTCCCATGTGACCCCCCTCCTGCGCGAGCTGCACTGGCTCCCAGTGGTCTTCCAGGTATGGTTCAAGGTTTTGGTTACCATCTTCAAAGCGCTCCATGGCTTAGGACCAGGGTATCTTCGGGACCGCCTTCTGCCACAAACAGCCTCTCACCGACCAGTCCGCTCCCATAGAGAGGGTCTCCTTAGGGTGCCGTTGGTCAAACAGTGTTGACTGGCAGCCCCCAGGGGGAGAGCTTTCTCCATGGGGACACCTACCATCTGGAATGAGCTCCCCCCTGAGATAAGGAGGTTACGGGACCTGTGTACTTTTCGCCGCGCCTTAAAAACATTTTTATTTGAACAAGCTGGGCTGGCTTAACCTCCTTTTATATTGGGTTTTAAATTTTTATAATTATAATTGGATTTTAAAACTGTTGAGCCAAATTATTTAATTTGTTTTAATATGATTTTTTAACTTTTGTATTTATTGTATCTTATTCTGGCTATTCACCGCCCTGAGTCCCGTCTGGGAGTAGGGCGGTATATAAATTTAATAAATAAATAAATAAATAAATAAACTCACAGTCTTCTGGTTTGTAGTCTGATGCCTTAACCTCTGTACCAAATTGGCTCTCAATCATTAAATATAGGAATCCAAATTTGCGTGGGTTTTTTTTTAAGTCAATTTTATCAAAGCAAAGGTATCTGATTTGCCACTGAGTTAAATCAAATTGTCAACCACCAATATCACACTATATTTTGGGAGATTTGTGGCAAAAGAGGCCTATTGCTTCCATCCTCCACACCCATTGTGGTACTTCAGATCACAATAAAAACTTAAGATGCAAAATATATCAAATAACAATGAACATACCCATCTTCGCTTTTAATTTAAGGCTAGAACTACACTAGTACTTCAGATCTCGCTTATGAAATCCAGGTAACAGCTACAGATAGATGGGCAGAAGAAGATACAGAAAACCCTAATTCTTTCTACCAAGTAATAATCATTTGTGTAGTCCAGCTCTGGTAACCTTACCTGGTGTTAATTATTCCTTTTTCTGCATAGTTTCAGAAGCTGGAATAGTTGTATAGCTTAGTAAATAAAAATGAATCTCCAGCAATCCAGCTCTGGGATTTTTACATGACTGGGCCTTATCTTGGATGCCATTTTGCTGAAGTTTTAAGCAGAGCCAACTCCAATCCTGAGAGGATCTCTAGAGGTCCAAGTGACTTAGCTCATGAATGGCCAAAAGACCCTAGTGAATAAATGTAGTTATGATAATAGTGTTAGATATATTAGTCCTTTACATATCCAATACAGGGGTCTCAAACCTTGGCAACTTTTAAGACTTTAAGACTAAGCTTTGCTGAGAGTTGAAGTCCACAAGTCTTAAAGTTGCCAAGGTTGGAGATTCCTGCCCTAATATGTCTATTGTGCAAAACTAAAATGGCTGCTGAATTTAGGACACTTCCGTAGTACTTCCATCCAGAAACAGCATCTGCGATTGTCTTAATTTCTGCCTATCTAGAAGGACAACAAACAAAAAATTAAAACCCGTTCCCCCAAAATATTGCAACCCAACAGAAACAGTAGCCTGGCATTATGCAAGTTGGATTTGACCCAGCTGGGGAGAAGGAAAAAAAATGATGAACCTCTTGTTAAATTCACTCCTGTTCATTTTGTCCACCCTATTGAAAGTGTCAGCATCGTCTGGGCAAAGGAAGATGAACAAAGCAGCGGGGGAATGGAGCGCCATCAACTCCAGCATCTCAAAAAGAAGCAAATCCTTTAAAATAAAAACTGGCTTTAGCGCAATTCCAACAACTATACACTACTGTCAATCTGAAAAAAGGAAAATAAACCAGCTCAGCTCCCCAATCCTGTCATCATTGGTCGTACAACTGGGTGGTTTTCCTTTGCTTGGCATCGTGTGGAGTGTTTAAAATAAATAAATAAACAAATAAACAAATAAACAAACAAAAATAAACAAACAAAAATAAATAGAAGAATAATTTTCAGATATCAGCACTATGCTATGTGTTAGAAAAGAAGAAGAATATTGTCTTTTTTAAAAAATAGATAAGGCCTGTACCTTAAATTACTATTGTTTATAATCTATTTTTCCAAGTTCCAAGAACTACAGGGAACAAAGTGGTGACATGGTGATGGGCCCTGGAAGGGATGCAATTTCATTCCTTAATGCCTTCAATTACAAGGATCAGGTGTCATGTCATTGGAACAACACCTGCTAGTTGTCTTGCAAAGCTACTATCATTCAGAGCAGACAACAGGGCTAGACAAGGAGTCTATCTCTGAATATCAGAGGCTAAGATCAAACACAGGGAGGCCATAATTTCATACCTAGTTGGGAACTTCCTTATCAGATATGGACTAATTGGACTTTAGCCATAGTTACTAAGGGCAATTCAGAGGTAACCGAGAAGTGAATTGCTGAAGAAGCAAAACAGGTACTGGCCACAATCCTATTGGCCCCACCTCTGGATATGATGATCAGAAACAAATTGAATAAGAACTCTACCAACCAGTTTGGATCCATCTTTGGAGCTTTTTTTGTTACCCTATTCTAAATCCTGTGGATTTCCCCTTGTTTCCAAGGCTGGGTTTCCTGAGCTCCATTGGGAACAACCTCAGTCTCACTGTCCATTGTTCTCTTAGACAATTATACATTGGGGTAGCACATCATAATCAAGCAAATGGAATCCAAAGAATACTGAACATTTCAACTGTGGTCATCTCTTCCACCGAAACCTTTTGTTATTTTTCTTTTTCTTTTCTTTTTTCTTTTTTTTTTTGGTTATATCCCATTCATCCACTTCTGGTGGGATAATTGAGTCTATTCCCATTATATCATTATAGTCTTGCTTGGTTGGTTAGGCTGAAAGATCATAAATAAGCCAAGGCATTATTATAGTGACCTTCATGGCTGGAGGAGAACTTGAATTCTTGCTATGCTAAGGACAAGAAAATTGTGGTTCTAAAGTTGTTGCTGAACTGTAGCTCCTACATTCCTCTTTCTTGGTTATCCTTTTTTGTAGCTGCTAGAAGTTGCTAGAAGAAGCCCTGTGTTATCTATCACATTTATAGAATAGAATAGAATAGAATAGAATAGAATAGAATAGAATAGAATAGAATAGAATAGAATAGAATAGAATAGAATTCTTTATTGGCCAAGTGTGATTGGACACACAAAGAATTTGTCTTTGGTGCATATAGTCTCAGTGTATATAAAAAGAAAAGATACATTCGTCAAGAATCATAACGTACAACACTTAATGATAGTCATAGAGTACAAATAAGCAATCGAATCACACTAGGAAACAATTGTAAAGATACAGTTACAGTCATACAGTCATAAGTGGGAGGAGATGGGTGATAGGAACAATGAGAAGATTAATAGCATTGCAGACTAAGTGAATAGTTTGACAGTGTTGAGGGAATTATTTGTTTAGCAGAGTAATGGCTTTCGGAAAAAAACTGTTCTGGTGTCTAGTTGCTCTGGTGTGCAGTGCTCTATAGCATCGTTTTGAGGGTAGGAGTTGAAACAGTTTATGTCCAGGATGTGAGGGGTCTGTAAATATTTTCACAGCTCTTTTTGACTCGTGCAGTATGTAGGTCCTCAATGGAAGGCAGGTTGGTAGTAGTTGTTTTTTTCCTGCAGTTAGTTATTTATTTGTATCCCACCTTTGTTATTTTTACACAACTGAAGGCGGCAAACATATCCAACACACCTTCCTCCTCCTATTTTCCCCACAACAACAAGCCTATGAGGTGGGTAAGGCTGAGAGAGAGAGACTGGCCCAAAGTCAGACTGGCCCAGCTGGATTTCCTGGCTAAAGTGGGACTTGAATCCATGGCTTCTTGCTTTCTAGCCTGGTGCTTTCCTTAATGACTAAACCAAACTGGCTCGGTGCATTAACCTCCCACAAATTAGCATATCCCAGATGTGTTGGATTTCAACTTCCATAATTCTCAGCTGGCTGAGATTCAAGTCAGATTCTTTCGGCTTGCATCTGGTTGGCAGAAGCTGCAGTCCACAATATTGTCTCAGAGATACGTTGTCAGTTCTAGAAGACAAAGCATGGGGGATCTAAAAAAACCCAAAAACATCAGCATAAATCTTTATTCCCTGGACAATTTTGGGTTTCCAAATGCAATAAAAAGGAAAGGTCAACCACGCCTTTAAAAATTGTGTAGAAGGAAAAATTTTCAGTCAGGGATTAAAACTAAACAGCTCTGTTCAACCTTGCATTGGGCAATTCAAGAGCAATTTTGTGGAAATGTTTAAGGATTGACAGGGCGGTCTTATGTGGACCTTCAGAAGTAAACCTAGGCAAGTGCAGTGGGATTAAACACAGGAAAGGATTGTACCATGTGAATTGTTGTTGTTAGTTGCGAAGTCATGCCTGAGCCATCGACAATGAACCTCCAAGCCTTTCTGTCTTCTACCATCCTCTGGAGTCCATTTAAGCTCACACCTACTGCTTCAGTGATTCCATCCAGCCACCTTGTTCTCTGTCATCCCCTTCTTTTGCCCTCAATCTTTCCCAGCATTAGGCTCTTCTCCAGTGAGTCCTTCCTTCTCATTAGGTGGCCAAAGTATTTGAGTTTCATCTTCAGGATCTGACCTCCTAAAGAGCAGTCAATGTTGATCTCCTCTAGGACTGACCGGTTTGATCACCTTGCAGTGCAAGGGACTCACAGGAGTCTTCTCCAGCACCAGAATTCAAAGGCCTCAATTCTTTGGCGCTCAGCCTTCCTTATGGTCCAACTTTCACAGCCATACATTGCAACTGGGAAAATCATAGCCTTGATTATACGCACTTTTGTTGGCAGGGTGATGTCTCTGCTTTTTAATAAGCTACCATGTGAATTAGAGTATCTCAAAAGGAAGCAACCAGAGTCAGGAAATTTATTTTTATCAGAGATTTTTTTTTTTAAAAAAAAAAAAATTCTGATTCAGCAGTGGAAGCAGATTTAATACCAAATTTTACCTTCGCTGTTTTGGTTGTAGCAACAAGCCCAGTAGTGTTGCCTGGACAAAAACCTGCAAAGGGAAAACCCACAAATATACCAACGACAAACCTGAGCTTGTCTCCTGACCTGTTCCCTGCAGGCTTGTATTTGTTCCTGCAGTTTGCATACACTGTGTTCCCAGCCAAAGCCCTTCTATAGCTGGGTTTGTGAAGCAGAGAGGCAGCTGTGACGACAATGGCTGCAGAGTCGGCTGCCTGCTAACAAGGGCTTGTTTATTTCTTGACTAGGATACACACACATGGAACAGAGAACAGGGGCGGAGCTGTTCCCACAGGTTTCTAAGAAAAGGCGAGTTAATGTGTTCCTGCTGGAGAAAGGCAAAAACAAAAACAACAGAAAACATACAACAAGGCAGAGCCAATAGAGAAGTCCTAGGGCAGATAAGGAGCAACAGAGGAAAAGCACACATTCATAAAAGGAGAAAGAAATGATTAAATTCAAGGAGAATGTAAATTCGGTACCATCAACCAGCATGCAAACTTTCTCATACAGCAGTTCTCTCAGATTTTAGCCTGTTGTTACCTGATCTTTTTGAGGCCTATTGCACAGGTTGAACCTGGGATTCTCCACACCGTTTCTCACACAGAACTGTGGGTCTTCCTCAAACAAGACAACCAAATGCTTCTCAAATGAGCTGTCTAGGCAGGGACCAGGAAACCTGTATCTCTGGGTGCCATCCGACTTGGTCAGAACAAAAATCTCTTGTCTTAGGAATTCTTACAAAAAGCTGCTTTACAAATAACACGTGAACCACACATTCATGTCACATACGAAGTCAGAAATGTAATATCACAATTTAACTATTACTCCATATGTTGTATTTTTTACCTGAAGGTCACAAAGCCAGGGAGGTATAGAGGTGAGTATGTGGGGTCCTTGTACTCCCTAAACTTGGTTGTTTTCTTGCAAATGTTTCATTACTCAACTAGATAATATCTAGTTATGCTAGAAGGGAGTGGGATTTGTAGTCTCTGTTTATATACAGGTGACTTGCTCTGTCAGTGTGGTGGGAGTGTTTTGCTCTTGGAAGGTCCTTGATTAGGCTGTTGTTTACTATTTCATTGTTTGTCTGAGTTGACAGTTCCTTGATTGGGATTTTGTTTACTGCTTGTGAGACCTAACCCTGCTCCCTTCTAACACAGATAATGTTACATAGTTGGGTAATGAAACGTCTACAAGCTCTGAGAGTACCAAGGGCCCTACAGTTCAACTTTGAGCTACAAATATTCTTTTCTAGAGATGAAGGTATTGGAATAAGAGTGGAGATACCCAGTTCACCCTTGGTTATGTTCATGTTATGGTTGTGTGGAATTAAATCAGTGGTGAAATGCTACTGGTTTGCACCGGTTTGGGCAAACCGGTAGTGATAAAAACTACCGGTTTGTGTGAACCGATAGTAAAAAAAAGCTACCGCTTCCTTGAAACCGGTATTTCCAATGATCAGCTATGCCACTCGATTTAAAATCGCTAGAAAGCAGGAAATCCTGGTTTTTAGTGAATCTAAATTGCGCGGCACAACTGTCCCCCCCCTCGCTCTTCTACTTACCTTCCCAAGTCTCCTTTTTCCGTGGGAAGCACACGTTTGGCGTGTACTGTGTATGCACATGCATGCAGCGTGTGTTTGGTAAGCACTGTGCATGCACGCATGCAGCACACGCCTGGCACGCACCGCGCATGCATGCCAAGCGAACCAGTGCCAAACCGGTTCAGATTTCACCACTGAATTAAATAATATGTAAACACACTACATTTATATTACATCTGCAGAATTATTTTTCAGGATATTCAGCCCGCTTAAAAAGTTTAATGAATTGCATCCAACTTTCCAGCCAAGATTGGCTCCCAAGCCATCTAAAACAACTCCTTCAGAGCAATTGCAATGAAAACTTCCTTTCACTGCAGTGAAAGGAAAATTCTTCCTGATCCCACTGGGAGCTCTCTTTTACGTGTAAGAGGAAATACAGGTTCTCTTGTTTCAGTCTGGGATCCAGAAACAGGCAAATGTGGAAACCTTCCTAGCTTTTGCAGAGTTCTGATCTGATTGTTAAGTGAATCTGGCTTTCCCATTGATTTTGCTTGTCAGAAGGCCCCAAAAGATTATTACGTGACCTCAGGATGCTGCAACCCTCATGAATATGAGTCAATTGCCAAGCCTCTGAATTTTGATCACATGACCACAGGGATGCTGCAATGGTTATAAATATGAAAAACAGTCTTTTCCGAATGATAGCCTGGGCTAGGAATATTGGAAGAAACATACAATTAGAAGAGTGGGAAACGATTTGGGAAAATAATTGTAGAATAAACAAAGGCAACAACGTATAAAGAGAACCACTACAAGATGTGGTATAGGTGGCATCTAGCCCCCGCTAGATTGGCAAAAATGTATCCAAATTGTAACCCGATATGTTGGAAATGTAGACAATCACCGGGAATCTATCATCATCTTTGGTGGCTTTGCCCAAAAATTAAAAAATTTTGGATGAAAATTAGAATATGGATAACAGAAATAACAGAAGAGATTGACCTAAAACCTGAAATTTTTTTATTAGGCATTCTTAAAAAAAAATAGCAAAAAAGAAATAAAATACATTACATTACATATAATTACGGTGGCAAGATTAACCCTAGCCCAATCCTGGAAATTAGAACAGTTGCCAACAGAAGAACAAGTAATCCAAAAGATATTTAGATGTGCAGAAATGGATAGATTAACTTTAAAACTAAATAACAAGGAAGACTTACAGTATTACCAAATATGGAACAGATGGTATGAATGGATCAATAGATGGGGAAAAAAACCTGAAGTCAAATACATTAAGAAATTAAAGGTAATAAACTTACACCGTCATTAGGAAATTAAGGTTAATGTATATATATATTTATATGTTTAAATATTATAGATGAATAATTTTGTTTATTAGTTTTAGTATATAGGTAATATAGAATTGTAATTTCGTTCTTAGAGTTAAGAATGTTTTGTACAATTTTTTATCTTTTTACACTGAATAAAGTTTGTTTTTAAAATTAAAAAAATTAAAAAAAAAGAAAAAGAAAAATGGTCTTAAAAATCCCTTTTTTCAGTGCCATTGTAATTTCAAACAGTTCACTAAATGAATAGTTGTAAGTGGAAGACTGTCTGTACTATAACAAGAATGGCGCTAACAATCAATAAGGGCTTTTATAATGAGATAGAGTCAAGGAGTTGGGTGTAGGGCTTCATTTGCACAGTTGCAGTTGCCATCTTGATTTTTTTGACCCTGTCTTGAGAACATTCCTGAAAAAAGTAGCTTGACCCAGAACCGTCTCAGAGTTGCTGCTAATCTTGGGGGAAGTAGTGAGTTAACCAGGTTACAAGACTGAAATTAAGTTGCAATTCAAGTCTTCCAAGAATTGAAGACTTTTTTTTTTTTTTTTAAGAAAAAATCTTGCTTGGCAGATCTAAATTTGGCTAGAACAGGAAAGAGTAAATGAAATGAATAAAAATCTCAAATTGAAATGCTGTCTAAATCTGAAGACTGACAAGCCGGAAAATAATAGAAATAACAACACTAACCACAAAACTCTCCGGCAAGTACAGCTGCCTATTGGTGATTTCATGGCCACATCCATGTGATGGATTTGGGCAACAATACAAAAGTGGTTTGTTATTTACTTGACTAGCCCTGATGATGTTACCTAGTCTGGGTAACAAACATCTGCAAGAAAAAAATCAGGTTCAGAGAGGACCCAAGAACTCCTCATTTCAACCCTGAGCTACAAATATTTTTGTTTTATTTGTTATTTTCTTTTGAGGGGGACAAAGTTGAACTTCTCAATCTGGTTTGCAGTGTCCACCCAAGTATATCCAACTTTGCTGTGCTTTTTGAGATTAACCAAAATTGACTTGAAGTTGCTACTAGTGCAACATCAATAATAGTATCCCTGATTGAATTTTCTTAAGTTTGTTCCATCCCCATCACTTTTGTCTGGAAAGAAACAATTGTTACATTTTCAAGGATGCCTTTGATTGTCATCTTTCCATTGTTTGCATTTAGGACATCTCTGGAGATTCTTAGTTATTCAGGTCATGGTTGTCCCAAAGGTGTTTTTTCAGGGGGCAACTGGACAATTTTTTTGTTTTTCCTTGAAGATGTTTCACTTCTTATCCAAGAAGTGTAACCCCCCACTTTTAGTTTTTAAATTTTAAATTGTTTATGGGTTTTAAATTTTAAATTGCCTATTGGTTTTTTAAATTTTTTGGGCCAAAAATTGTTTAATTCTTTTACAACTTTTAAATTTTGTATTGAACTGTTTTTTATTCTTGGCTGTGCACCGCCCTGAGTCCACTAGGAGAAGGGCAGTATGTAAATTTAATAAACTAAACTAAACTAAAGTGAACTAAGAAACTTCTTCAGTTATGACTGTTCTAACTTAGTTGTCATCTAAGACCTTGTCACAAACCCATCCTGTCATACAGAAAAAGTTACATTCACTTCACTAGGTACAGATAAAGGTAAAAGTTTCCCTCACACATATGTGCTAGTCATTCCCGACTCTAGGGGGCAGTGCTCATCTCCGTTTCAAAGCCAAAGGGCCGGCGCTGTCCGAAAACATCTCTGTGGTCATGTGGCCGGTATAACTAAATGCCAAAGGTGGACAGAACACTCTTACCTTCCCACCAAAGGTGGTCCCTATTTTTCTACTTGATTTTTTTACATGCTTTCGAACTGCTAAATTGGCGGAAGCTGGGACAAGTAACGGGAGCTCACCCTGTTATGTAACACAAGAGATTCGAATCACTGAACTGCCAACCTTTTGATCGACAAGCTCAGCTTCTTAGCCACGGAACCACCGCATCCCTTTACAGATATTCCTCAACTTTTCTAAAATATAGATCCTCTTGGAAGAAAAGATTCCATGGAGAAGAAAAAAAATCATTTAATCTTTGTAGCAGAATCACAACTGAAGATGGACATGAAAACTGGTACAGGAGGTCAACTTATTCTCTAAAGCTCTTGGGAATAAGAAGCAATGGGTGGAAACTTATCAGAGGGAGACCCAACCTAAAACTAAGGAGAAACTTTTTGACAGTAAGAACAATTAACTAATGAAACAGCTTGCTTCCCACAATTGTGGGTGCTCCATTGCTGGAGGTTTTCAAGAAAAGAGTAGACAACCATTTGTGCAGGGTGATATAAGGCAGGGGTGTCAAACTCAAGGTCCGCAAGCCAGATCTGTCCCATGGGGTGCTTAGATCTGGCCCACGGGGCTGCCCTCGAAACAATGAAGGACCAGTCTGTTGTGCCTCTGCCAGTGAAAACAGAGCTCGGGGGGGGGGCTGTGCGAGACCTTCCCGAGCTTTGTTTTCACTGGCAGAGGGTTGCAGGAGGCCGTCGCAGCTGAAAACGGAGCCTCTAAGGCCACACACAGCCTTCC
Organism: Masticophis lateralis; assembly: GCA_030761175.1. Lineage (NCBI taxonomy): Eukaryota > Metazoa > Chordata > Lepidosauria > Squamata > Colubridae > Masticophis > Masticophis lateralis. The sequence goes on along the minus strand of JAUDYJ010000005.1, from coordinate 77,714,906 downwards.
TAAGCTCTGTTTTTGGTGGCAGAAGACTGCAGGAGGCTGTCCCAGCCAGAAACAGAGCTCAGGAGCCCCTTTTTGTTGGCAGAGTGCTTGGGCCGCCACAGGTGACCTCAACATGAGTGATGTCAAGCTGACCACGTCCACCCTGGCCATACCCATCCCGGCCCACTGAAGTCAAACACAACCCTGATGTGGCCCTCAATGAAATCGAGTTTGACAACCCTGATATAAGGTCTCCTGTCATGGGAAAAGGGTTGGATTAGAAGACCTTCACGGACCCTTCCAGCCCTTGGAGAACGAGCAGACAATTACCTGATTATCCTAAAGAAGCTGTTAGAGAGGTCAGAAATATCTAATGGGGGGGGGGGTCTGCAAAGCCAAAATGTCAACCATAACCGTGTGACACATGATACACGCCAAAAATGGTGGAACTTTGATTGCAGAGCTGTGTTGCTATCTTGACTTTTTTTTTTTTTGACACATACATGCACACAATTTATGGACACCCGTGACGAAGAATGCCAACTCCCTGCATAGCCTCAAATTGAAATGCACTTGGGCTTTCATTTGGAGATAAAAACTTTTGCCCTGCCAGTAGTTTGCAGAGGCAAGAAAAGCCATAGATCATTTCTAGTTTACCACCACATGCTGAACTGAGAAATTCCTAGAAAACAGCATTCCAGCCCCCACATTGTTTTCACAAAGACCAATGTCTGGTTCTTGTGGATTCCTCCTTTTGGCAGAGAAATACATATTCAAGAGCATTCTGATAGTTCCCTGAATACAGCCACATTTGTAATTCTCAGAATCCAGAAAGTAATATCTTGGGCCATGTAATATGTACTGCCAACATAAAGATTTCTCAGCCTAGTTTTAGATGCTCTGTCCCTTAATTTCTTCCTGCAAGATTAAAATAAAAAATCTGGCTTCTTTCCAGGAATTCATGTTCCTACTGCTCCAAAGAAAGAAGAGAGACAGAGATACCCTTTCAAAGATGAGTCAACATCAACACACAAGGCACCACCATTTACAGCCCAGATGGAGATAATCCAGGGCAACCATTGCCAACGTATCATTTGTTCTTGAAAGCTTTCAGATGAGATTCCTTTGAAATGTTCATGCCTCTGAGGTTTGAAATGCATGCCTCATTGACACTTGATCGATTGGAGTGGATTCCTTTAATCGTTGAGATGACACTCTAAAATAGCACTCAACATCAACATCAGAAAGGTATTATTAAAAAAAAATAGCAAGACAAAAATCAAGCAACACAATGGCAAAAAAAATACTAATAAGTATTGTTTATTTACGGTATTTCTGTACTGCATGTCAGCTTTGAAAAACAAAAGTGATTAACCCTAACAAAATTATCCTTACCAAGCACTAGAAGGAAAAGATTCAGTGGTGAAATTCAATTTTTTTTACTACCGGTTCTGTGGGCGTGGCTTGGTGGGCATGGCGTGGCTTGGTGGGTGTGGCAGGGGAAGGATACTGCAAAATCTCCATTCCCACCCCACTCTGGAGCCAGCCAGAGGTGGTACTTGCCGGTTCTCCAAAGTACTCAAAATTTCCGCTACCAGTTCTCCAGAACCTGTCAGAACCTGCTGGATTTCACCCCTGAAAAGATGATACATTTTTTTTCACATGAAGTTTGAGTTTAACACAGAGCTATTGTTCATTCCAAAACAGATTATCAAAACTCAATCCCATATTTTGATGTGTATAGAACATAGAATACTACAGAAAGAGCAACGCTGCGCCACACCGAAACTCACAATTTATATCAATTGTTCACTCTGATACAAAGGCATAGAGAGAGAAGACAGCCAGATCATGTCGTGTTTAATTAGGAAACTTCTGTAATAGAGTCTGGGAATGCTGCAGATATAATATATCTTGGCTTCAGCAAAGAATCTGATGAATACCCATAGCATGCTGGGCATGCATGCAAGCATAGCGTGCAAGTTGGGTTAACTTGTGAACTATGTATTGGTACCATAATAATGGCATGGATACATGGCTCACTTGAAAATTGTAGAGCTTCCTCGTATTTTAATTGAAGGGGAACTGAAGATAGGAGTGGAGAATAAAGCTCAAGGATGCAATCTGAAATCATTTTCTGTGTAAGAATTCATCCCATATAAATCAACTCACCCCCATTCCCCAAGCTCTTGTCTTTCATGAAACCCTAATGACTTTTCAGTTCAGGACATTTTAATCTGTGTTCATTCATAAGGCAGTGAATCAAGATGGCCATTAAAATACAAATGCTGGAGGATGAAGAAGCAATTTAACGTGAAGCAGAGTTGGCCAACCTTTGTGTTACTTCAATATGAACTATACAATATTTTTTTCAGTTGTAATAAATTAAACTGTAATCTGGGATATGTATATCTAAGAATGAATCCTTTGGACATAAAAGAAATGACTTCTCCACAAAGATTACTGTATTTTTTGGAGTATAAGACGCACCAGAGTATAAGATGCACCTTAGTTTTTGGGGAGGAAAATAAGAGAAAAGCTGATTGGCAGGTGGATCAGAATACCCCCAATCAGCTGTTCGCAGAGGTGAATTTTAGCAACAGGTTCTTTGGTTGTGAGCTCTGTGCCTTGCTTTTTTTTTTTTTTTTTTGCTTTTTTTTTTTCTGCCTCTGAAACTTCTGAAACTTTGTTTCAGAAAAAAAATTTTCCTGCTTCTGAAAGCCTCCGAAACAGAGCTTCAGAATAAAAGCCTCTGTTTGGGAGCTTTTTTTTCTGAAGCTTCGTTTCTGATGCTTTTTTCAGCCTCTGAAACCTCCATTTGAGAAGCTGGGTGGGGCTACATTTGGAGTATAAGACACACCCAGAATTTCACCCTCTTTTGGGGGGGGGAGGTGCGTCTTATACTCTGAAAAATACGGTAGATTGTAGTAAGTATTAGCTTTTCCTCACTTTAAGCTATGAGGCCGAGGGAGGTTGTATTCAAATTAACGGAAGGGCATTAAACAGGAAAAGTTTAGCTTTTTTGCCAGAACTGTAGGAAAATATTTACTTTTGGTTGAATCCAGTCTCCTACTAGCACTTCACTGTCCTTGAAATCAATGGGACATTCCTTTCCTATTGATCTCAATGGGGTTAAAGCATGAACAACCACGTTGACATCCAATTCAAGCTACAGATTTTAAGATACAATGAAACAATCGTTATTCTAAATAATAGCGATAAAAGTAAAGCAGTAAACTCTAAATACTGAGATGAAGGGTTCAATTATAGGAGAAGAGAGAGGGGATGCCAATATTTATTTTTTTTGTGACAACCCTCTTAGTTTCTGTTCTCAGAGGAATTTAGAAATCATCTAAAATTTGGGGGGTGGGAGGGCAGAGGTGGTATAATGTTTATATTTCATTGGTTCTCCTTCCCTCCTTTTAAAAAATTACACTCACCAGAAAAAATAACAGATCCTGTTCACTCTCTCAAAACCGAAAGGAAGGAAATATAGTTAAACTCCAACTCTGCTTTTAGAGGCATAGTATATTGATTAAGAAAAAGACTTAAAAACCTTAATTTCTAATAACAGAGGTGAACCAATGGCATGCAGGTGGCACCCAGAGCCCTCTCTGTGGGCACGCCAGCTGTTGCCCCAGCCCAACTCCACCACCCATGCATGCATACATGCCTCCCACAGGCCAGCTAGTCTTTGGGTCTCTGCCACGCATGTGCGGGGGGCGGGGCGCATGAGGGGAATGCACATGTGCATGTGTGGGATGGGCACATGCACGGGAGGTGCAGGAGGCTCAAGCCCAAAACAGGGCCTGGAAAGCCTCCTGCACCAACCTGGAAGCCAAAACGGGGGCATGGGGTGGGGATGCATGCGTGGGGGACGTGGGCATAGGCATGGGGGCACATGCATGCACGGGTGGGACGCATGCATGGGGGGCGCTCACATTGCATTTTGGGGGTTTGTGCACGCGCACACATGCACGCTGTTTGGGCACTTGGTACCAAAAAGGTTAACCATCACTGCTCTAGTGAAATAGGGTGAGAATTCATGGCTCATTTAAACGTGTTCTCCCTTCTTCAGCACTAGGGGCCTAACGAGCCCTGGAGAAGTTAGGAGTACAGCTCAGAAGCCTGACCAACCTCATATCCCTTTCTATGGATCCCTGGCAGGGTGAGTGTGCCTGCCATGCACCTCACCGTGCCCGTAATATTAAAAAGGGGGCCCCATGAAGAGACCATCAGCTTCATTGTAGGGCCGGGCTTAATTGAACCAATGATTCTGGCGCTTGCTTGGCTCAGAAAGTGGGATCCCACCATTTATTGAAAGCAGAATGCTTTGTGGATCTGTGCCAAGCACCAGGGGCAGCTGGGGGAGGGGGTACGGCGGGAGGGGGGGCAATGAGACTACTAGAGAAGTCACCACCAAGCAGCCAAGGGCTGCCTCCTAAGAGACTAAAAGGCGAAATCGCGGCAGCAGCCAGCCAAAAGGGTAGAGGCCTTGGCCGGAGGCTAAAACATATGAAGAACAGTTTCAGGAACTGGGAATGTCTAGTCTAATGAAAAGAAGCACTACAGGTGACATGATGGCAGTGTTCCATTATTTGAAGAGCTGTCCCAAAGAAGGCCAGGGCAATCTATTTTCCAAAACATCCTCAGAAGGCAAGACAAGAAGCAATGGATGGAAACTCACCAGGGAGAGACGCAACCTAGAACTAAGGAGAAAATTAGAAAACTAAGTGAGAACAATAAACCAGTGGAACGGCCTGCCTTCAGAAGTTGTGGATGCTCCATCATTGGGAGGCTTTTAAGAAGAGACTAGATAGCCATTTGTCTGAAATGGTATAGGGCAGTGATGGCGAACCTTTTCAGGACCGAGTGCCCAAACCGGAACTCACATGCATGTGCGTGCATGTGTGCACACCGGGAATCCAAAGACCAGCTGGCTGGCACATGCATGCCTGTTTTTTGGCCATTTTCAGGCCGTTTTCCGGGCCATTTTCAGGCGGTTTTTTCTGTGTGCCACTTCTGACAGATATGCCATAGGTTTGCCATCACAGATATAGGATCTCCTGCTTGAGCAGGCGGTCAGTCTAGAAGGCCTCCCAGGTCCCTTCCAACTCTGTTATTCTGTATCCCAGTCTCTATAACCCATATTCAATCCCCAGATCGCTGATAAACATAGTTTTGCTCCTTGCTGCTATATCTACCACTAAGCAGAGATTTTATTTAATGGATGTGTTTCTTCCGTCATTATACCTCCAAGCTACCTGTGACCCCCTCATAGCCTTCTGTCTGCACGTTGCAATTAAAGGCATCAGAGCCTTGCCGAATAACAACAAGCAGCAGTTCTGGTATGATGTCAGCCCACTGTTTTTAAGCGTTTAGCTATGATTAAATTTTAAACAGAATTTTCTGCAGGTTTGCAGGAGGCCAGTAAATGGTGCCTTTTTCCGAGGAGAAGACAGCAATCCTAATTACACAGTATGCCAAATAATAGTAAGCTTTCCAAAGTCTTGTCCTTCATACCCATATATTAAGCTGCACTTCTTCTTCCCTTTGCTCATTACCAGCATTGTTAGAGTGTCAGAAAGCTGCTCGGGAGAACCTGTTCTTCCACTGGGAATTATATGGTTCTGTCTGGCTGCAAAGTTAGCGCAATTAATTGCAGCCAGCCTCGGCTGATGAACATTTGAAAATGTGGGCCATGAGACATTTGGCAATCTCTAGGATCAGTTGCATGTAAATCAGGGATGGATTCTACTTATCTTTACTACCGGTTTGCATTGCTTCTGCGCATGCGCAGATCACCTATGACCGTGATGGTGAACCTATGGCACGCGTGCCACCATTGGCATGTGGAGCCATATATGTGGGCATGCAAGGGTTGCCCTAGCTCAGCTCCAGCATGCATGCATGTGCCGGGCAGCTGATTTTCAGGCCTTCCAGGCCCACCAGAAGTTGGAAACGGGCCATTTCTGGCCACCAGAGGGCTCCAGGGGGGTGGGGACAGCTGTTTTCGTCCTCCCCAGGCTCCAAGAAAACCTCTGGAGCTTGGGGAGGGCGAAAAACGGGCCTACTAGGCCCACTGGTAACCTTTTTGCCATCACGTGCCAAAAGCGGGGGGAGCACGGGGTGGGTGGGTCATGCACGCATGGGTGGGGGGGCATTAAATTATGGATTTTAGCATGCATGTGCGCGACCCCCCCCACCTCCCCCCTCTTTTGGCAAAAGGGTTAGCCATCACTGACCTATGATGAGTGGTCAGTGCCTCCTGCTGGTTTTACTACCGGTTCTAGAGATCCGGTCTGAACCAGGGACAACTCACCACTGATTTAAATCTTTGATTCTTGATAATTCCTCCCTTTTTACCACCAAAAACTCCCCCTTCCATCCCCCGCCCGCCAGGATGTAAATAATGTCAGAATCAATGGTAAGAAAATCACAAGGGAGAAAGAGGGAAAGGGAGGAGAACAGAAATAATAGTTGAATTTAGGAACAGCTAATGCTGAACATTGGCTTAATGGACTTTATCCACTCTCTGCAGTTGAATTAGCCTTGTATCAACAAAGAGGCAGGACTGGGGAATATCATTCCATATGGTCTAGCCTTAAATAATTGTTTAAAAATTGAATCCCATCTTGGAAAAAAAATAAGAAAGCCATATAAGTTTAGTGGTTTTCATACACATCTAGTATTTATGTAACTATGTATCTTTAAATGGATTTTATTTATTTTTATTTATTAACTGAGATAAGTTAAATATTTAGGAATTTGGTTCTTAACTTGATTTCTTTTAGTTTAGCATAGAGGGTTTTTTTCAACCTTCGCTAGTATTTCTTCTTATTTTTGGTTTTATAACTTTTATTTAATTTAGTGGTTTACTTTTTTATTTTAGCTTTATATGTGTACATGAAAAATAGTTTGGATAACAATACTAAAGTATACTATTATTATAAACTTATAATTATAAAATTGTGATATAGTTATATTATTATGCTGCTGGTTTTTAGCTAGCACTCTCTCGTTTCAGAGGTATTTCCTTACCTAAACAGAGAAACAGAATGAACAAGGCCAAAAAAGCAATAGGAATATGAGTGACTTTTGACTTCCTGCTGGCTGGACCATGGCTGATCAGTGTCTGCTGGATGATGTTTGGACTGGTCTCCAGAATTACTAGGTGACAACCAAGTGGCACAGCAGCATGGTAGCACTGAAGCACTGAAGAGACCACAAATGTGTCAAATTTCAATCCCAAAGGAGTGATGGGTCCTGGATTTTGGATGTGTTCTGCAAGTTTGAGCATTTGAGGTAACCTTGGTTCAAAAACTGTTGCCCTGTGATGCCTTGTTTCACCCAATTGTAGGTTACAAATAAGACACAAGAGTTTTAGTAATGTATAGAATATAGTTAACATTTAATGTTTTTGAAATGTAAATATAAAGGAAAAAAATCATAAAAAACTAGAAATGAGCAATAATTAAATATGTATTTCACGGGTTGGTCCTTGACCACCAATAAAAACAGGTAAATTAATCGTTAAATAATTATGAATTAATACATAACTATTACTTCAAAACTAACTTCTTTAACTAAGGAACAGGGTTTCTTTCAAAACTAAAACAGACTGAACTATAGGGGGAAAAAAATCAGTTGAAATGATGCAATACAACTAGGAGGAACATATATATATATATGGTGAGTTGCTCCCAGTTTGGTCCGGTTCTATAGAACCAGTAGTCAAAATGGCGGGAGGCTCCGCCCACCCACCACGACATCATCGTGGGTGATCTGTGCAGAGGCAGAAGCTTTTGCACATGCACAGAAGCATGCATGTGCGCTCCCGCTGCAAACCGGTAATAAAGGTAAGTGGAACCCACCCCTGATATATATATATATGTTTTCTGAGGTTTTTGCGGGTGTTTGTATGTAGGTCTTTGGTTATTCGGGTCTTCTCCCGCATAAAATTGGAAGTGTCTTGGCGACGTTTCGACGAAATCGAGAACACCAGCCTGAAGATGACGAATGAGACTTCGTCGAAACGCCGCCAAGACACTTCCAATTTTACGCGGGAGAAGACCCGAATAACCAAAGACCTGTGTGTGTGTGTGTGTGTGTGTGTGTGTGTTGTGAGACATGGTGGCTCACTGGCTAAGACACTGAGCTTATCGATCGAAAGATTGGCAGTTCAGCAGTTCGAATCCCTAGTGCCGCGTAATGGGTGAGCTCCCGTTATTTATCCCAGCTTCTGCCAACCTAGCAGTTCGAAAGCACATAAAAATGCAAGTAGAAAAATAGGGACCACCTTTGGTGGGAAGGAAACAGCGTTCCATGCACTTTTGGCGTTTAGTCATGCCAGCCACATGACCACAGAGACATCTTCAGACAGTGCTGGCTCTTCTGCTTTGAAATGGAGATGAGCACTGGCCCTTAGAGTCAGGAACAACTAGCACATATGTGCAAGGGAAACCTTTACCTTTACCTTTACACACACACACACACACACACACAGAGAGAGAGAGAGAGAGAGAGAGAGAGAGAGAGAAATCCTACACATTTCATAAACTAAAGCACATTTAGTCTTCTTTGGTTGTTCTCAAAGATGCAAACTACTTTAGCTCATCCACAGCCACTTAGTTCTGAATCCCGAGTAACTGCTGTGAAATGACTTCATCCTTGGTGTGACTGCATTCTCTATTTTTTCCAGCCCCTGAGACATGTCATTATTACAAATATAAAATAAGATAACTCTGAGATGTGAAGTGATGTTACACCTTTAAAAAAATCACTAACAAGGTCAACATTTGAAAATATGTCTTCCCTTACTAAAGTCCAAGTAAAATGATGGATATATTCACAATCACATCTTGATTCAAAGATTGCATTCTTAAAAAAATATTTGCAGTTTTTAAATATTTAAGTACTGAAAGAAAAAAATGCTAGAAATGAGAAACATTATTATTTATATACATTTCAGAATAATGCCAAAGAACAAGATATAAACATACACAGAGAGATTTTTATTTGAGGCATATAGTTAAGAGTATTCATCCAAATTGCCATTTTGCTTCCTGTATTCTCAACAATCCATTCCAGGAATTATCCTATTTTTTGGTGTCTGAAGGTTGTCTGAAGATGAATCATTGCAACTAGAGTGAGTTTTTTTAAATCTGTTTCCTAGTATGATTTCATAGCTTATTAGTAACCTTGGCTATCACTAAGTGTTGTATCTTTTTATTCTAGGTGAATGTATTTTTACCCTTTTATGTACACTGAGAGCATATACACCTAAAACAAATTCCTTGTGTCCAATCACACTTGGCCAATAAAGAATTCTATTCTATTCTATTCTATTCTATTCTATTCTGTTCTGTTCTGTTCTGTTCTGTTCTGTTCTGTTCTGTTTTTGTACCTGGATGATTGAGAAACTTCATCGACTATTTTTTTTTTTTTTTGTGAATTTTGGCTTAGATGTTTTCTGGATTGATTTTGGGCCAAACCACAAACCAAGCACTAACACACATATTTACATAAATACTTGCACACAGACATATCTCTGTAGTGATAAAAATTAACTGCACTGGTACTTCCCTCTGGAAAATATGAAACAGATTTATTTCCACACTAATTTGGAAATTTGTTCCTGTTATTTGTCACTGGTGGATGGTCTGCTTAGTTCTTTATAAGTATAATCCTGGGGTTCAAACGGCAATACCTTAAACCTGATGTTTACATCTTTGGGGGGGGGGAACCCTTAAAGTGTGTCACACTTGTTCTTTAATATGAAGTAAAATGCAAAGGGCAAAGAACAGAAGAAATTCAGATAATTCAAGTCAGACCAGAGGGCTAAAGCAAAGCAAAGTCAAACTTAAGCTATCAATGAGACGCCTGACGCAACAGAGACCTCCAGATGGGTATCAGCAATTGCAGCCAAGCTGCTTCTCAGGATTTATTGTTGCTGGGGGTTGGGGGGAGAGGAGAAAGACTGCTCCAAGTTTGGAGGGGGGGAGAATGTCACGTAGCTCATGTCTCACATGGAGAAGACAAAATGGGGGAGGAGGGGAGGGGGGGCTTGGAGGAAGTAGAAGAGTTAGGAAAACCCAGCAGCATAAGCTCAGTTGCAGCTGGCCCAATGCAAAGAGAAGAAAACCACCGAGTCAGCAGATTCAGTTCAGATACAGTGGGAAACTCCAGAGGTTGCCAAATGAATTCCTGCTTGTTCAAAGACCCTAGAGAAATTTGGGAGGGGGTGGGGCTCTATGCAGCTGCTCACAGAGCTGCCTGGAACCCTCCAAGACACAGGCCTTGGCTCAGGTCCACCAAGGATGGGCAGCTTTCATTTGCAAAGCCTGCAGGGGTTTAATAGAAAAGGCAAAATGTTGGCTATTGGTATATCCCAGCTTGTATTATACAGAATCCTGGTCTTTGTACCAAATGGGAATAAAAACATGAAGAATGTTCTTTGCAGGCAGTGTATTTCTATACATAACCAGTAGCTTGGAGTGATTCCTTCTTCCATCCATGGAGGGCAGATATCAAAAAAAATCAGGATGATGGCCACAACTGCACCATGCCAGCCTGACCTCATTATTTTTTGGCAAGCATTTTTTAAATGCAGTGTAGCTAAAAAAGTTGGGGTCTCAGATGCACAACTGTCACCATCTTCTTGACTTTTTTGATCCTTTCCTGCAGATACTGTGGCTATCTACAATGTTTTACAATAGCTAGATTAAAATATACAATCTGTGCTTTATAGGTTGGCTGTTTGGATTTTTGATTGTCTATCCGTCTGTCTGTCTGGTTCATTTTCATGGTGGAGTTGCAGGAAAGGCACAAAATGTGTTAGTGTAAAATGTGTTAGTGCAAAATGTATTAGTGAGAAAATCACAGTATCCTTCCCTAACCACAAGGATGCCAAAAATAACACAATGTGCTTTATGATATCAGCTCTATGCAAGTTCTATGTTTTCAAACTGCATTGTGATGTTGCACCCAAGTATGATGTATGTTTTGCCTCTCCTTGCTTCTCAAGGACACCTATGAACCATGATGGTGGCACCTTTGCTAGGTTCACCCACCCTCCTGTGTTTAGTCTTTGTTTTCAATCCAACTACACTACGGAGTAACTCTTTGAGTAAATTTACTGCTAACAAAAGGAAGAAGGAGAAACACAACCCTGGATTCACAATAGTGGCGGGTTGCCCCCAGTTCGCAACGGTTCTATAGAACCAGTAGTAAAACCGGCGGGAGGCTCCACCCACCAACCCTGACATCTTCAGAATGCTTCTGCACATGCAAACTGGTAGTAAAGGTAAGTAGTACCCACCCGATTCACAAGCCAGTGTTCCTCAACCCGGTATCCTTGAGATGTGCATGGATTAGTAATCCCAAAATTCCTGATGATCATATAGGTTGGGCATCCTGGAACTTGTAGTCCTAACACCGTGATGGTGAACCTAAGGCACATGTGCTAGAAGTGGCACGCAGAGCCATCTCACTGGGCACACCAGCCGTCGCCCGTTGCTCTTCCGGGTTCCGGCGTGCATGGTCTTTGCCCGCACATGCATGGCAGAAACTGGAAAACCAGGTGACCAGCATACATATGTGGAACTGGAATTGCTCTTCCAGTTTCCAGCACTCCTGTGCGTGTGTGCTGGGCAGCTGCTTTTCTGGTTTCCAGTGCTCCCCCACAGTACTCGGTGCCCAAAAGGTTTGCCAACACTGTCCTAACATACTTGAGACTTGATTGGGGAAGGTTCTTCCAAGATTCTGATTGTTTGGCAGTGAGGTCTTCTGAATACGTCCTAAAAGTGGTTGGTTGATTTCTAGGATTGGTCTCATACTGTGTAGAATTTACGACTGTTTATAATATACGGACTTGATGCTATCTAACTATTCAAAACACACAGCATGTTGTACAGTTACAAAACACCAATTAAAACAATCCAAAGCAGCATGGCGCTATTAAAATAAACAACCTCAAAAGTAAAAGAGAGCAAAAAATATTCGGCATGAAATTTTGGCTGAAACTCAGGGACTTTAATGGTCTTTGTAGGGCTGATTTACAGAGCTGAAATCACAGACAGGCAGCCTGGAACAGCCGTCCAGTTCAGCAGTTGTTCATCTTTGAAAATGAAACTAAATAAGTGGAAATACTGGCTGGTTGATGTAAAGCAAAGTTCCAGCTCCTGGTGGTATCTTTACTTGCAAAAAAAAATGTCTCTGAGTTTCATCAAGGCCCCAAAGGCAATCTTAAAATGAGGAGGGGGAGGGGAAAAGCAATTTGGCTGTTATCCAGGGCTTTTATATGGAAGGGTGCCCAACTGTAGGGGAGGTAGAAGAGAGAGAGATTAGCAAGGGACCCTCCTTGGAGGCTTAAAGGAGTGGTGAAGATAATTCTCATCAGTTTGTAATCATGTACTTAATGGATGTCTGGGGGCTTGATGTACCTCCCGTGGCAGCCATTTTGTGAATAAGACATGCCTACCCTCATGATATCCATCTCATAGGAACCCTCAACAAATGCTTTTAAGCCTCCTCAATATGTCCATTAATCCGAAGAGCTGCCTGTTCCCTTATCTAAAGGAACTATAGGTTAGGTGAGATATAAATTCTTTTTTTTAAAAGTTTTTATTTTTTTAAAATATAAACATTCCATCTTGCCTTAAACAGTGTCATCTGGGTACAAATATCTCTGTGCAATAACTATCAAAATTTACAACTCCATTCATTACATTGATATTAATTCTCTAAATTTACAATTGTAGTATATTGAACAATTGAGCTTAGTAAATTTATTCATTTTCTCCGCTTAACGTATCTTCTAATAAGATAATAATAATATTAAGCATAATAATCATAACAATTATCATATTGTTTACATCTCTACCTTAACATATTTTCTACTCTTTTTTGATCTCCTTCTTTTATTTCCAGCTTCCATTTTTATTCTCTAACCATTGATAAAATAATTCCCATATCTTGTAATATTCAGTCTATTCTTTCTCCTTAACTGCAAGTGTTAATCTCTTCATTTCTGCACATTCTAATATATAGATTCTTGAACCATATCTAAGAATAGTTGAACCATCAATTCAGGACAGGTAGTCCTCAATTTATGAATACTTGCTTAATAACTGTTTGAAGTTATAATGGATTTCAGAGCTATTTATGACCCATTTTCAGAATTACAATTGCTACCCACACACATGTATGCGCACACAGACTTGCAAACTCTTGAATACATTTTGGGCACTTGCCAACTGGCTCGCCTTTATGGCAAATTTGCAGTATCCCACAGATACACGACTGCGATTTGTGACCGTTTTTGCCAGTTTCCAGTGTTTATTCTGGTGTCCTGCAAAAAAAAAAAAAAAAAAAAAAAAAAGCCAAAATGCTCATTGAGAGAAATGGATTCCCTTAATGACCACCATGTTCACTTAGCAACCGCAGCGTTTGCTTAACGGCCATTGTAAAAAAAAATGGTTGCAACTTCAAATCTAGTCACGTGATATCCCAACCTACGACCGCAATTCCAGGCTCCATTGCAGTCATAAGTCGAGGACTATGTGCATTGAAGAAAGAGGGAAAGAGAGGAAGAAGAAGAAATGAGAAGGACATGGCAGTCACTGACTGGTTTTCATCTGTTGACATTCTGGTTCTACAACTTTGCATAAGAAAATTGGGGTGGGGGGGGGGAAAAAAGGAGGGTGTCCTAGTAGGCTAAACTTTCCATCTTCTCTCTCTATAATCCCCTCCCTGTCAACACAATTAAACTTTTAGATTCAGGGCTGGCAGTTTGCCAGTCACACAATTCTACAGCCTTTGCTGCTACATGAACCGCTGGAAAAACCGAAAGAACAGCATCCTGCCTGAGTCCCCAAGAGACATTTCTAAGAAAGAATTAGTGGAAGCTCAGAAATAAAGGCACTTGGGTTAGAGAAAACCACACCTTCTTCACTGCAGATCTTCGGTTTTCTCCCGTCCATTATTCATTCTATGTCCCTACCATAGAGCAAAAGGGTGCTAAGATATCTCAATACAGCGTGTGACAAAGGCTTCTGGGTCAGGTATCAATTATTTCAACAGAGTAATCCAAGAGTTCACCACCTCTTCTCCCCATTCCCCTCCTACTCTATGAATATCTTTTAGCTTGCAGATTTGGCCAACAAGGAAGTGTATCTTACTTCAAGGCACCTCTATTTCCTCCCTTAACAAAGGCAGGTCAGAAGGCTGCTTCTCCACCCTTCCAGATCATGCCAAGCTGAATGTTCCTAGGGCTGTTTCCTGATTCATATCAGCCATTCCGCTGTCTTTCATTCAATCAAGATCTGAAGCTCTGGGCCACTGGAGGTTGCACTACCATCAAGATAAGAACAATGAAAAGAGAGCCAAAGATTTCTCTCGGAATGAAATTGTAGACTTCTGGAGTCGAAGGGAAGTCAAGCTATTTAAACAGAGCTCTATACAAAGACATTGGTGTTTTTCTTTTAAATACCCACAAAAGAATTTTTTTCGGTGATTCTTCCAAATCCTTTACAATTGTTCCTTAAGAACTTAATTGAAGGTGATAAGATCTTGAGAAGAAATAGCACCGTTTTCAATAATTATGTTTTGCTTTGCTGATTGGAATATATATATATTTTAATCCCAAACATAAAACAAGATAGGCACGAAGAAAGAATATGCCCTTCTTTCTATGTGGAATATTTCTTTCTTTTTTTTTCTTTTTTCTGGGTGGAGACCATACATAGGAATAATTTTTAGGGAGGATGCAGGGAACATATCCTTCCTGGTTTTTCAAAGTTTCCCCACTGTCCACACCAACATTTGTTCGTGGTGCCTGCAGGATAAAACCAGCAAATAAGTACCGGATAGAAAATCCTCTCTGTATTTATTTGTGAGTACATATTTTGAAGCTATGAGAATGAGAGTCCTGCAATGGCAGGCTATTGTTGTCTTCTGTGTCCTCATGAAGTTTCATTCACCTGATGTTTAGTCCAAACCTGAGACAGCTATGACTCATCCTTATCTTACTAGAGATAGCTTCACTGACCACCTGGATCATGGTGCACCCAGGTTGGCCTCTAGGGCAGTGTTTCTTGACTGTGGCAACTTGAAGATGTGTGGACTTCAATTCCCAAAATTTCCAGCCAGCCTCTAGTCACCAATTCAGCATGCCTTTTAGGTTTTTTGGGGGAGTACATCCCACCAGTTCTGACCTTGGGTTCCTTAGAAAGTATACAGCACAATCTTAGTCCCAGCAAACCTCTTTTATTCATACAGCTGCGAATTATTGTCATTCCCAGTCTTCTCAAATAGTCTGTCAAGGGAGTGTTTACAAACACCCACCTTATCTTCCTTGGAATGCTGCCAGAGAACTAATTGCCACACGCAGGGCAAGGCCAAACGTAGCACAGTCAAACAGAATTTTCTCAAAGCTTTTACCGACCAGATGAACTAATAGCTTCCTGCAAAAGCTCACGTCCCATTCGCTCCTCCTTTATGTCTTATGGATGAGAGGCAATCATCTTCAAGCCTTACTTCCAAGTCAACCGTTTTCTTAATTGTTCTGTCTTCTGGCAGCTCTGAGCATGCACACACTAGGAACAGGCTCCCTCTGTTCTTCTGCCTCGCTGATGTCAGACTCCGGAGACTCCGGAGGCAGCAAAGAACTACCAGATGGCCTTGGCCCCCTCTCTGCCTCTGACTCAGAGCCCTCATCTGAGCCTTCCCCAGACTTCAGGACTGGCCCACATTCCTCCCCAACCTCCGCACTATCTCAATCTGCTGCCAGCTCAGCTGGCTGCTGGTGGGCCATAACACTACCCTCTATTTTCTAGGTGTTTATTAGTTATTGTTCAACACAGGCACTTCACTGGAATAGTGCTAAATCTGTGCCAGATGGAATGCCAACTATTAACTGAATTTAACAGATGATCAGGCTCCTTTTGAACTCATCCCACAAAAATATTTGTTCAAAACCAGAGGGAATTGTGACACGTGGCTCAATTTGCTGGTCTAGACATCTGTCAAAGCCTGCTTCTTACCCAACTCCCACCTCATTTTAAGATAAGTGATTGCTGGTGACATTTGGTGGAAGAAGAGGGAGCAACTGGGGCCATTTATAAACTTCCGCCTTTAACATGCACAATATAAATAAGAACCCTACCATTTGTTGGCACTGTCCCTGTGGTCTCAAAAAACATAACTTATATGTCACTGTGGTTTTCTGTTGGTTCAAAGAGTGATGGAGGCCATTTTAGTGTCAGTTGCAAGAAAGAGCACTCTCTCTGTCCTACTTTGGAAAGAATGGAATTTAGAGTTATAGAATAACAGAGTTGGAAGGAATCTTGGACATCTTCTAGTCCAACCTCCTGCTTAGGCAGGAAATCCTACACCATTTCAGACAAATGGTTATCCAATCTCTTCTTAAAAACTCTTTTGAAAAATTTCCTTGTCCCTCACTTATATTTCCATTTTGTTCTTCCTCAGCTTGGTAATCCTTGATCCTTGACACATCATATTACTTTGCAAACAAAAGTTAGAATATCATACAATGGCCCTAACCTAAGTTTCATGGTTGTTTCAACCAGAGGTTTATTTGCTGTTCCAAACAAAAGCATTTGTTAACCATCTATCAGTCTCTACTGAGGCATTTGCCATTTTCCATTCTGTTCTAATAAATAGTCATATACTTCAGAATAGCTTTCTGCTCTACTTTCAATGCAATGTGTATAGCAAATAATATATCGCAAAACATAAACTTCCCACCACTGTGTAGGGTTGAACTTGAACTCTTTTCAATATCTGGTCAGGCTTGAGATGTCTTCCTACAGTGATGTTCTAAGTATCTTTTCTCCTGCTTCATCTCCTTGAATGTGGTGGATCTTTGCAAGAGGAGAGATTGATCTAGTGCAATTTGATCAAGAGTCCTAACCATCCTTTTATTCCAGTGTGCAACTTGGGTCTCAACTAAAATGCCCACTAGATCCCTCTCTAAAACCCACTGGATCCATTAGGCACTTAGGGGGAGATTGATGCATTAGGGTCTGTGGAGAAGGATCATTCCGTGAAGCTCCATAGAAATCAGAGATATTGCTCCATGATTAGAGGATAACTTTGATGCTCTTCACTTTCAGATCTTTTTTTGTCTGTCCTGAAACATCAATCAGATTCAGAGTGTGATCCCTTATATGTGTTGGGCTCTCAGTAAATTAGTCCATGGTTCATGGTCATGAGCTCTAGGGTCACTCCAGGTGCCTTGCCCAGGAAAGATAGGTTGAAGTTCTCCAGAACCACCAATTTGGGAAAACTCCACTACTCCAGCAATTAGACTGAACAGGTCTGCCAGGGAAGTTGCTATGCAAGAGAGGGAACTGACAAATTCCCCCTTCAGGCTAACCTACCAGCTAGGCTATTTTTGGACAAATGTTTCACACTATTTCAGAAGAAGGCTGATTGATTAGTAGCTAAACAGGTCATTCCAAGACCCACCTACAATTGCACAAGTCTTCTCCACACCTCTTCGGGAGAGTGATTCATATGCATACTGTTTCCTCCTATAATATGCACCTGGTATATTTTTTCCTCTAGAAGAAAAAGGAAATAGAATAGAATAGAATAACAGAGTTGGAAGGGACCTTGGAGGTCTTCTAGTCCAACCCCCTGCCCAGGCAGGAAACCCTACACCAATTCAGACAAATGGTTATCCAACTTCTTCTTAAAAACTTCCAGTGTTGGAGCATTCCCAACTTTTAGAGGCAAGTTGCTCACTGATTAATTGTTCTGTCAGAAAATTTCTTAGTTCTAGGTTGCTTCTCTCCTTGATTAGTTTATACCCATTGCTTCTTGTCCTGCCCTTAGGTGGTTTGGAGAATAGCTTGACTCCCTCTTCTTTGGGGCAGCCCCTGAGATATTGGAACACTGCTATCATATCTCCCCTAGTCCTTCTTTTCATTAAACTAGACATATCCAGTTTCTGCAACCGTTTTTCATATGTTTTAGCCTCCAGTCCCCTCATCATCTTTGTTGCTCTTCTCTGCACTCTTTATAGAGTCTCCACATCGTTTTTACATCGTGGCTTGTTTGATGAAGGGAAGGGGGAAATCAATAAATAAAATAAGACTCAAGGAAGCTGGTTTGTGTAATTGGTTCATTAAGCAACATTTTATTCTATTTCTTTGAGCTTTGGGGAAAGAGAGGCAGTGGACACCGTAAAAATGACCCATCCAGTGTTCAAGGACAATCCCCTGCCTTTAGCTTATTTAAACTCAGTTGGTCAAAGGAAAATTACAAGGAAAATACGTGTGGTAATGTAAGTAATTTGGACAATGTTGACACAAATGAAATCAGCACAAGATTAAACATAATTAAAGGCACAGTAACAACTTTTGTATCTCTGATCACTGTAGGGAAACCCAGAGCGGAAAGCACAGAGCGAACTGATGCTTAAGAATATTATGGAATCTTCTCCTGGAGTTAAGATAGAGGATTCTAAATACCACTTACTGTTTGTACAGACACTCCTTGACTTACAACTCTTTGTTTAGTGAACATTCAGTTACAATGGCACTGAAAAAAGTGACTAATGACTGTTTTTCACGCAATTGTTGCAGCATCCCCATTTTCATGTGATTTTTTTTAAATAACAATTTTTTCTTAATTTATATTGTAGCATACGAAGAAAATACAAAAATAAATAATAAGGAAAAGAGGGAAGGAAAAGGGGAAGAGAAAAAGGGAAAAAGAAAGAAAAGGCATTGACTTTCGATTCCCTTTGGTCCAGCATTAATATCCAGCCTCAACTTTTTACTTTTACATAATAGTTTACTTTTACATAATTAGCCCTTTTTATAACTACAAATCTTTCTAATCGGTAAAACCCAAAATCAAAGTTTCATTTTTTTTCCCACCTCAAGCACAAAATCTAGAAGCGGTTTCCAAGCAGAAATGAAAGTATTTGTATTTTTTTTTTAATTAAAGCAGTCAATTTAGCCATCTCTGTTAACTCCATCAATTTTTGCAGCCATTCATCCATTGTGGGGATCGATATGACCTTCCATTTCTGTGCATAGGATACTCTTGCTGCCCTCAACATGTATAACATTAAAGTTCCAGTTTTTTTCCCAAGTCCATTTTTCCATTAACCCATCCACCCCAAAAGTCTCTGTTATTCTGTTCATATTCACTTTAAGTATGATATGAATCCTACTCCAATATTTCTTCGCTTTATCACACGTCCACCATATTTGATTAAAAAAAATCCCTTCTTTACATTTACATTTCCGACATTCACTTGAAATGCCTTTATACATTCTTGACAACTTATCTGGAGTCAAGTACCAACCATACATCATCTTATAGAAGTTTTCTTTAGGTTATAATTTAATGTAAATTTTAAACCTTTCTTCCACGTATTCTCCCATCGTTCAAACATTGCGGTATGTGACCATCGGATAAGTAAAGTCAATGGGGAAGCCAGGCTCACTTAATAACCTTGTTACTAACTTAAGAACTACGGTGATTTACTTAGGAACTGTGGCAAGATAGGTTGTAAAATGGGGCAAAACTCTCCTAACAACTGTCTTGCTTAGCAATGGAAATTTTGGGTTCAGTTGTGGTTGTGAGTTAGGCTACCCACATTGCTATCATATGATATTCAAGGGTAGCACAGAGTTAAGTTGTTAGAGTGAAGGCTCTTCCCATACATCATTCATGAAGTCTTATTTATATGAAGTACTACAAAATCTTTCAGGATCATGTCCAGAATGTCTATATAAGAAGTTGGAGGTGGGTTGTAAACTCTTTAGGCTAGAATTTCAGAATTCTGAATTTTAGAACATAAGCAAGTAACCTCTCCAATCGGCTTAAAAACCTCCGAAAGAGAGCATACTTATTCCAGTGGGTCCTTCATGGCATTGCGAAGGATTGTTGGCATCAATATATTCCATTTGATGTTCACCTGGAGCTCACTGTAATGTAACTTACTGTAAACCCATTAGCTCTTACCCATTTCAGATATCAGATAGTTGAACTCATTATTATTATTATTAGTTCTTGCTTTCCGGTAAGGCGTATAACTTCAGAAAAACATCATCCACTTTTGCTCTTTAAAATGCCATCTGAATTTCTTTCTCCACTTAGTTTTATTTCTCCATGCAGCCATTGTTCAGATACTTGAATTTTTTTTGCAGGTGTAGATGTGTGGTATATAATGTTACTTCTCTTGTATTTGTTCTACTTACAGGTATCCCTTAACTTACAACCATTCACTTAATGATGGTTTAAAGTTATAAGGGCACTAAAATGTGACATGACCAGTCAGGAGTGGGTTCTATTTACCTTTACTATCAGTTCACATGGTGCCCATGCGCACTTCTGATGACATCCGGGTCAGTGGGTGGAGCCTCCTGCCAGTTTTACTACTGGTTCTTGTGAACCGGTCCGAACCGGGGGCAACCCACCACTGTGACCAGTCCTCAAAGTTATGACTACCACACCACCACTGAGGTCAGATGATTGAAATTTGCCACCTTCTCAATTAGCTTCTGACAGTCAATGGGGAAGCCACAAGTACTTAATGACCATGGTGAAAATGGTCATAAAATTGGGTCTGGTCATGGGATGACTTGTTTAACTACATCGGTTAGTGAACAAAATTTTGGTCCCAACCGTGATCATAATTTGAGGTCTACTTGTAATGACATACTTCCACTGCTACAGTCCAATTTTGAAAATCATTTCATCAAACTTCAGCGACTCTTATCATATTCAGTTTCCAACTGGGATTACAGCTCATCTTCTTTCCAACAATGTTGCATCAGAGTATCAATATCTCTCAGCTGTTTTCCTGGAAAATTTCTAGGTATCTGCATATCCTCTTCGTTTCTTACAGTAGAGCTTTGTTTCCTTCCAAGTTGAGTCTGCAGTCTATCTCCCTGTTGAGCTAATCGGCTGCAGGAAATATGAGCCATTGGTGGCGCAGTGGTTAGAGTGCAGTATTGAGTGCAGTTCAAATCCCACCAGGCTCAAGGTTGACTCAGCCTTCCATCCTTCCAAGGTGGGTAAAATAAGGACCCAAATTATTGGGGGCATTATGTTGACTCTGTAAACCACTTAGAGAGGGCTGTAAAGCGGTATATAAATCTAAGTGCTATTCCAGTAATGTCACTAGAGGGGGCCTAGGAAATGATATTTTGACACATTTTTTTCATGGTGTATATCCGTGATGGCGAACCTATGGCACGTAGAGCCATTTTTTTAGGCATGCTAGCTGTCGCCCAACTCACCTACAGCTGTGCATGTGCGCGCACCCCAGCTGGTGTTTGGGTCTCCGGAGCACATGCGCTCAATTCAGGGAACCCAACTGTTCTTTGGAGCTCTCCTGTGCATGCATGTGCATTTGTGCATGCACATGAGAGTACTGGTGTGCAGCGCACACATGTGCAGATGGCGTTTGCCACACACATGCACAGATGTTGCGATTGTGTGCACAGCGCATGGTGGGGCACACGTGTGAAAGCTGTGGGCATGCACAGACGGTACAGTTGCATCAGCAGCGCATGGGGAGGAGCCACACATTAGCACGGATGGCACCCGCAAAGCACGTGAAGCACAGACCTGTTCGGAACTCGGTGAGTAAAAGGTTGGCCACCACTGGTGTATATATATGAGCGGAGGTGAGAATAGATTCTTGCATTCCCACCTTTGCTGTTTATGTTTTCACAAGCTCTCAAAGCAAATGAAAAGTAGGTGTAAACTTAGCTAGTGGTTCAAGAAATGAACCTTTTCTATCATCATTCATGTAACCATTATTTAGCTTTAGAATTCTCTTACAGTCCTCTTATCATTTATACACAAATAAACACCCAAACCCGGTCCATCACGTTCCTCTTCAGGGTTTGTCAGACAAAACACATTCACAACAAGATCTGGAAATATCACTCATTTCCATGCAATCTAGTGAATTATGAATCATGATCAATGAACTTGACAAGTCTCGATAATCTTGTTTATCACATCCTGGATCCATAAACTGGGGAAAGCACACGTTTTTAACAGTCAACATATCTGATAGCAACCTTTGGTATTCCAGAAAGAAACTCCAAATTTAATACACCTAATTTTGTCCTTGGAGGGTTAAACTTGTCTATATATTCTGGAATCCCCTGTGAGGCATAGCTTCTCCCCACTTAATTTCTAACAAGAAATGCCCATCTTCAGTTCCAGAGGTAGCTTGTAAGTTCCATCACCTCTGCAATATTATTTTTTTTATTCCATGGCAGTATTAACCATTCGCTTGGTTGGAAGCACGAGAGCAATCTTCTATGGTGGGAATCACCTCCCCAACTATGTGCAAAGTTACAATTTGTTGCTTCTGGGATCCCTGGAATTCATGGTATCATTAAGAATGCTAAAATATTAGGAGACATTGCGGCTGAAATGCTTTTGGGAGAAGAGTGTTTTTCATTAGGTAATCTGACAGCCATTTTCAGTATACAGCATAGCAGCTTTTCACAAAGAGGGCTTCTAAAGTTTATGTTCTTTGGATCAGCAGAACACTCAGTCTCTATGGATTCTTGTAAATACGCTTTGCCTATTGTGGAGCTGGAAATATATTCATTACCAAAAACAAGCACCAATTCAGTTTAAAGGCAACTCCTGGAATGACCCCATCATGGCATTTGGTAGGATGACTCCACTTTGCTTGTACGGTGACACAAACACTAGGGGCAAGCTTTCATGTTATAAATCTTTATTTATAGATGTACAATTATATAATTAAGAAATACAGCCTTCAATATCTTTCAAGACCTATGCTTTTTTATTGCACGTTGCTCATTCATTCCCAGCTATCTACTTAAGAAAATCAAAAAAAGATCTGATTTATTATGACCCGGGGTTCCTGTTACCATCTCACAAGCTGGTAATTTTGCGCCACGCCTCTGGACCGTGATCCTTCGAAATGGCCAGAGGGATCACTGAATGAGAATCAGGAGAGCTGAGGTTTTGAGCCACAATCTGTTCTCCGGGGATGGCGGAGGGTGGAGGCAGCTCCTTAGGACTGCAGACAAATGGAGTGGATTTCTCCATCAAGATGGCCACTTATGACAGGAAAAAAGGGAACCCAGCAACTCAGTTCAAATCAAGATCCATTTGTCGATGCCAAAGAAATAACGCAATTATTAGACCGCCCCTAAATCCATCAGCTCTTATTTGATACGCGAACAATTCTGAACAAGTCTTTAGATGGATGTTCGCCAACAAAATAATATAAAGGTTTCTGGACAAAACTAACAGCAACGTAAAGAAGATTCCAGTGTGAAGGAATTAATGGTAATGCTACTTCCTTGGCATAACTAAGCCATTTCTTAACATATTACCCTGATCCTGAGGGCTGATTTGCTTTGAAGGTAGGAGTTGATCCATGCCTGCAAAAGGAATCCTTTTTTTGACTAATGAAAACAAAACAAAAAAAACTCTTGCAGGGGTGGAAGCATTTTCAGATTACTGCTAATTCAAGATGATGAGGTTTATTGGAACTAGGAGCATTAACTGTTAACTCTGGTGAATGGCTCAGCTCTTTGAAGTAACTTCTTTTAAGGCTCTTTTGATAGCATTGTATGGACTTAAAAGATTTAAAAAAAAAAGTCTGGCATTATGTAGCTTTTTTTTTTCCCAAACAAAAGTTGGACTTCACAGCCCACTCAAGTAATAAGAATTATTCTTTGCCACTTTCGGTTGCTTAAATAATGGAACGTAGCAAAAGCTCCTTGGACAAAGATGTCCTGAGGAAGAGGACATAAGAGTCTCGTTCTCTTGAGGAAGATTCTCACAAGCATTGAGAAGAAGAGTCTACAAGCATTGTTGCTACACAGCCTTTCCTTACTCTAGAGAAGGCAGAGTCCCCACATTTGGCAACTTTTAAGACTTGTGGACTTCAACTCCTGGAATTCCCCAACCAGCAATGGAGAATTCTGGGTGTTGAAGTCCACAAATCTTAAAAGTTGCCAAGCTTAGACATCCCTGCTCTATAGAGAAGGGCCATCCAAGTCTCACCAAATGGGAAAGTACGTAGCTACATCACTGCTTGGTAGGCCACACCAGCGCACAGGAGGTTCCTGGAATGAAAACAGCGGCAACATTTTGTCAAAAAAAAAAAAAAAAAAAAGATTCTGTAGAGGAAGAGGAAATCCGACTGGGGAGCAGGGGAAAAGGCAGAAGGGGGTATCACTTGGGGGGAAACAAAAACACAATAGCACACCTCTGAGTAGCAAAATGAACCCTGATTGCAAGGCAAAAAAAAAAAAAAATGAAGTCTGCAATACCTAACAAAATAAAATTTTAAAAAAAGTCCACGCAGCAAATGCCCTCCTGGTGAACTGAAGATTGTTTCGAGACCGTTTGTTCTCCGTTTATTAGGAAGAACGAGTCGGTGAGCCAAAGCCGCCATACGTTGCAAAATCCAAAACGTGTCCGTAGAAAATATATCTCTTGGGCTCCGTATTTCACATTTGAAAAAGAAAAGTGTTTCAGGGTTTTGTGAATTTACTTTTGTTTCCCCCCCCCACCCCCAGAAAGTCCAAGCCATTATAAAATATAAAACATTTGTATTGTCAGATAAGATAGCCGTTGATAGAAAACAGGACATAGGGCCAGAAAAGGGAACGAGGGCCCAGGCAGGGAAAAAAGAAACTAGGATTCAGAGATAGTAAATTATGAAGTTCAGCAAAAAAGGGGGAAAAAAAAGAAAAAGGAAAACAAAATAAAATAATTTAATTCTATCCCTGCATAGTTTAAAAGTACAACGTATTTACAATGGTGAGTTAAATTCTAAATAGTGTCTTTTAAAATTAATTCTGTTTTAATTTCTAGCTCTTCCAGTTTCTCCCTTGCTCTCTGAAGTGACTAGTGCAATTGCAAAATTTTCTCCACTGCTCCTGATTTTCTGAAGATCTCGAAAGGAAACCAAAGCAACTCAACAACTGTTCTGGGGGAGGGGGGAATCCGTTGGAGGAATGGAGAGGGAGGGAGATAGAGAAAAAAAAAAAGACCAGCCGTCTTTTCCCTCCTTAAGAGATGTTCAAGTCTAATGCTGGACAGAGAAAGAGAGGAGAGGGCAGTTGTGCGTTGTTAATACTCCAATGCCATTTTAATTTAAGGACTGATTCTTTAAATAGAAAGTCTGTCTCCTTGGCTCAGTGCACTTCCCCCAAAGTCTTCAGGCATTTGAAGAGTCTGAGGAGAAAAACAGCAGAAGCATCATCAGTCTCTAAGTCAATTACAAAGGCTAACAGGACCGGCACTTCCATTAAAGAACAGACTGACAGAACTGGAAATGTTCATTTAGAAGCCTATTCTTACTTTTTTTTTTTTTGTCTTTAAAGGTAAAGGTAAAGATTCCCCTTGCACATATGTCCTAATTGTTCCTGACTCTAGGGGACGATGCTCATCGCAGTTTCAAAGCTGAAGAGCTGGCGCTGTCCGAAGACATCTCCGTGGTCATGTGGCCAGCATGACTCAATGCCAAAGGTGCATGGAATGCTGTTACCTTCCCACCAAAGGTGGTTCCTATTTTTCTACTTGCATTTTTTTATGTGCTTTCAAACTGCTAGGTTGGGAGAAGCTTGGACAAGTAATGGGAGCTCACCGGGTATACACGGCACTAGGGATTCGAACCGCTGAACTGCCGACCTTTCAATCGACTGAGCCACCGCGTCCCCCTTTTTGTCTTTAAACATTGAAATGAAATGCATAACGGGGCATCTTCAGAATAACGTTAAAAAAAAAAAGTCAAGTTGGCCATAACTACATTGACTGAAGCCAAGGCCCCTTGAATGCCTACAAAAATTGGAGCGGCTTCAATCACACAGTTGTATGACTTTCTGCCATCTTGACTATTTTGCTCTCCTTTTATGGGTGCCCCTGAAAAGGAACACTGAAGACTATCACGGCAGACAAGTGTAAAACTAAATAATCTGCAAAAGGCTTCTCAGGTGTTCTTCAAATGTTTCTCCCTTTATCCCCAAACACGTCAACATTCAGAACATTGTTCTTAGGAACAGAAGTCTTAAAACAAAAACTTTGGGTAACAGCCTCAAATATCTAGGGTGCCTTAAATAGAAGTCTGGTAAACCTCACCACATTTCTAAAAAAAGATGACTAAAATCTTTTTCTCACCAAGGAAGCATAGCTATGGTTGGGATGGATTGCCTGAAATTCAAGTCAAACCTGTTCCAGAAGGAAGGGGGGAGACTGTGTTTAGCATGGAAGACCATTATGTCAGATACGCCCCCGTTGCATTCTAACTCTTTCTTTTCTCATTCGAAATAAAACACATGCCATAGAAAGAAAAAGAACGAAAAAGTTATGCGTCTAGAGATCAATTCGTTTTTTAGCCTGGTTACACCTGATCAATGGTCATTAACCTGGCTCAGCTCCAGTTGGGAGGAAGGGCAGAGCCCTGGAAGATTCTAGTACAACTGCCAATCATGCTGCCTAAAATCTTGCGGGCTATCTCTGCATTACAGGCTAATCCAAAACACCCAACTCATAAGTGCCATTTCAACCGCCATTTTAGTCCCATTAACTAGTGGGGTTAACATCCTGGAGCAGTGGTGTCAAACTGGCAGCCCATGGACCGGATGTGTCACACACAGGCCACACCAGGGGTGAAATGCTCCCGGTTCGGACCAGATCGTCCGATCCGGTAGCAATGGCAGTGGGTGGTTCGGAGAACCGGTAGCAAAAATCCCTGCTCTCCCCCCACCCACCCCTACCACGCCCAGGTGAGTCACACGATCATTAGAGGCTTTTTTTTTTTTTTACTTTTAAAAGCATTTTTTCTACAACCTCTTCCGACGAAAAAATGCTTTGAAAAGTCTCTGACGATCCCAGCTAAGTTGCCTGATCGGCAGAGAGGCATTTTTTAAAAAGCCTCTCTGACGATCCCAGCTAAGTTGCCTGGTCGCCAGAGGCTTTTCAAAGCATTAGCAAAAATGCTTTGAAAAATAAAAAAAAAAAAAGTTGGCGACACCCATCATCACATTACCCCCACCCCCTCCTCAAGCCATGCCCACGGAACCGGTAGTAATTTTACATTTTACATTTCACCCCTGGGCCATGCCCACCGCAGCTCCGCAAAGGGGGAAAATGTCACGAAACGTCACGTGATGGCAACGTGACACCGCTAGTTTGACACCCGTGTCCTAGAAAGAGTTCCATTTGAGGCTTTCAAAACTTAGTTTCAGAATTCCAGTTTCTGGAACCGCCTTCCCCCAAATAATAATTGCTTCTGGGGTAGAAAAAACAGTACAACAGTGTGCATGTTTGGAATAAAATAGGGGGCATATCTTAACTATTGGGGGGAGGGGGTTTGCCTTGCCAGTTGTGTGAACATTATGTGAGTTTGGTTTAGAGTTTGTTACTGGAGTAACCAGCGGATCCTTGGATTCCAATGTACTGTATTATTTTTGCAGTGCTTAATTTTTTTTAAATATTTTGATCAGCGGGCCCTATATGAAATATTTGTAGATTGTTTCAACTTTAGAAATATTCACATTAATAAAGTGATATAATGTCTATAGATTTGTTAAGCAATCACCCCAAAGATTCTGTTCACTATGTAATTTGAAAGCAAAGTGAGTTGCTTTGAGGAGAGCTGACCCATATTAAAACGGAACACAATAAACAAGACGGAGAAGGCTGGTGACAAAGACAATTTTAGGTGATAAACAATTCTAATTGGAAAGCTACAGAAGCATCACTACCCTAAATCAGTGGCTGTGTTATTTTATTTTCTTTTAAAGACATTTAACTAGGGATAAGTGCAGCAAGTGTATTCATCTCTTTGAACCTGTTTAGTATTATTTCAATGCTTACAATTCTATGGCCAAGCATTATTATCGGTAGGAAATTCTCACTATGAGAGGGAGAAATCATTGTGATTTTTTGGTAATCCAAAGGAAACGACATCCAAGGCCATCTTTTTGTGGTAGGTCTACCAGGCCCTGCTGAACCTCTTTCCTACAATTTTAAATGGCACGGTAAATCCATGTATTAATACTAACTCTTACAATCAATTAGAATGTCATCTTCCAAATGTCCAATGACTGTAATGTTATGATTAAATTGGTTTTGACTTGAACAGTAAAGCAAGTTGGTTAAACACATGTTTAATTGTGATTTAATTGCTCAAATAATTTTGAAGAATCACAGGAGCCTCTAAGCCACGTTTGAAATTGAGTTTGCAAAACTATGCTCAGTATTTTAACCCTACTACAACTATCCATAGCTGACTTTCCATTTGATGCTTGACACTCTACCTTTAGCTGAAGCCACTGCTGCTGAATAGCTGTATCGGTGAGTGCTTTTAAGAAGATGTTCACCAATCATTTTGTAACAGGCCCATCAGTTTTCCAATAATTGTTTCTGCACCAAAATTAACAATGCTCTTGAGAAACAAAAGGGACCACCAACCTCTCTGTTTGCAGAGAGGGGGAAGCCACTCAAAATCAGCGAGATGGCAGACAAAGCAAGTCCTGCCCCTTTGATACGTGTGGATAATGCATGTAGAAAAGAGGTGGGCCTCGCACTGCAATGTGCCATCTGCCACCAACTTAGGACACTGCTGAGAATAAGGGAAAGTGCAACTATTTAACTTAAGCTAAATGCCCCGGCAAAGGGATGACGATCAACAGTACGTGAGCATCAAGAGGGACCAGAGAGCATATAGGAAGTCACACTTTGGGTTCGTTTATGCAATTTAATTTTTTTGTCTTTAACATAATAGGCAAATAGGGTCAGTGAATTAAAAAACGGGTTTGGGGCAGTAAACCACTGAAACCATGATTCATGTTGGCTTTCAAACCAAATCTATGGCAGGGGTGTCCAACTTGCAGCGCCACGTTGTCATCATGTGATGTATCACGACTTTTCCCCCCCCTTCGCTTAAACCAGAGATGGGTGTGACCAACACACGATGCATCCGGCCCACAGGCCGTGAGTTTGACACCCCTGATCTATAGCTTAGCGTGACGCATAAATAGGAGCATTTTGTTTATTCCCGGTTTGTTTTGTATCCAAACCAAGCATGAAACTAATTCAGAGAGATCTGCAAAGGAAATGCTGCTAAGAATGGAGAGGATGATCTAAGAATGAGCAAAGAAGTCTCTCTCTCTCTCTCTTTTTTTTTTTTGATCTGCAAGACTAACACTTGCTTATTTGACTAACTCTGCTAAAAGTAACCATGATTTAGCATAAAACAATAAAGTAACTTTGGATTCTAAATTATGCTGGAAAATTAGAATTTCTGAACCCTCTCTGTGGGCGCGTGCGCTGTTGCCAACTGCTCTTCCGGGTTCCGTTTGTGCACATGCGCGCAGTGGCCAGTTGGTCTCTTCCGGGTTCCTGCCTGCGTATGCACACCAGCCAGCTGCTCTCTTCTGGGTTCTGGTGCTCCGGTGTGTGCACACGCTCCAGTTTCGGTACTCGGTGCCAAAAAGGTTAACCATCACTGTCCTAAACCAAACTTCCCAGGTCCCAGAAATAGAAATCACCAGCTCTTACTTAGGTCTCTATGGACTGTCTCTGCCACAGCTATCCATGCATTGATGCTTGAACTTCAGACAGCCTGGTACAGCTGGGTGTGCCCATCTTTTGCGCTCTCTGATACAGTTCTGAATCACCAAAATAACGGGCCCGGTAAAGTAAGCCTTCCTCTGTAAAAGGAAAAAGTCAAATCATTAAAGTTACAGTCCCAGCAGCTTGCAACTTTTCTCTTTAGCTTGTATTGCACTTCTGATCTACTTTGTGTATTTCACTGGAGGGAGTATGTGGTTACCTCATTTTGTCACCTGCCACCCAGAACAGAGAGCTGCAAAAACAGTTGTCCAAAATATTTATCCACTGCTAAACTCTGCCCCAGATGTTGTAGTTACCGCTTAGCTTAGGCAGAAATTTTAAAGGAGGTGAGTGCAAAAATGGAAAGTTTGGGGACTATTGTTTCATTGGGTATTTTAAACTCTTAAGTTCGGGGAAACAGGACAATAGATTAGTGCAGACTGTAATGATCAATAGGGCTGTATAAAGCATTTGAAAAAAGCACTTTGCGAGACATGTTAGCACAAGTCAAACATTCTTCCCCTCAGCATAAATACATTATATCCTCTGGAAAGCTCATATGGCTCTTTGCAGGGTCTGTTTGTACATGTGTGCACACATAAATAACACTTGAGCTGCAACAGCTAAATCGTCAAATGCATCTCACTTATAAAAGTGGCTTCATTTTAGCTACCAATAACCTCTTTCCAACATCTTTGTGAGGCCCAATTTACAGGGACGGGTTATAAATATAATAAAGTAGCAAGTGATAGCGCAGAATTTCTTGAAATGCACTTTACAATGCCTTGATCCCGCGTTTCTCTTTGTCCAATATCTTAAGAGCTGAGCTACTCACTCTGCTGTTTTTCTTTCCAACAATTATTTCGAAGGTTTGCAATATAATCATCTTCCACGCTCCTCTCTACATTTTTAAGATTCGTGCCTGTGTATTCTTCTGCAAAGCTGTCACCTACATAGTAAGACACTTTCAAATGCTCAGTCGTTCGTTTATATACATGGCCCACCGACCTGGAGGAAAGGAGGACAAAAAGCAACAGTCAAAATTACACACCTGCCCACACACAAAGGACCATTTGTTTGGATAAGGAGACTAAAAGACCCCATACCAGCCAGTCCCACCCAAAAGCAAACTGTGATGCCCAAATCTTCCTTTATCCTCTGCCATATTGCCCCCGCCAGAACAGAGTATAGTTGTCAAGCCCTTTAAAGGAAAATCAATTTAGATTATCCATAAACTGGGCTAGTGTAGATTATCCACAGGCAGAAACAATGTAAAGCTTAAGAGGAGGCTGTTTCTAGCTACTTCAGGGGAAGGGAAAATGGAATGAGGGCAGAATGAGCCTAAACAGTGGATATTAATGGACGTAAGCTTTTGTAGAAAAATAATGAAATGTGATTTGGAATGGAGGAAGGGGGATAAGTGCAGGGCCCACATGGGGAGGGGGGGAAACGGGCAACCACAAACTCTTCATTATCTCAATAGTTCGTTCCTGAAAAATCCCATTTTGTCACCTCTTTCCAATGTCCTGAACCGCTACTGACACCCAGGGATGGGCTTCAAAAATTTCAGTAACAGGTTCTCTGCCTGGTTGTTGGGTGGGCGTGGCCATGGTGGGCGTGGCCTAATCGGCCTCCTGCACTACTGCAGGGGGCCCATTTTCACCTTCCCCAGGCTCTGGAGGCTTTCCTCGAGCCTCCGGGAGGGTGAAAACTGCCTCCCCTGGGCTCCGAAGAACCTCCGGAGGCCCGTTCCCCCCCCCCTCCCCATGTGGGCCCTGCACTTATCTCACATCCAAAATGGACCGCGTGGAGACTCCTGGGAGGGGCAGGGCGGAGTGGGCGGGGCCAGCCAGGGATGGGATTTGGAAGTTCTCCGAACCAGCCATAATGTTAGGTACAGGTTCTCCCAAACCCGGGTGAATCTGTAGCAGCCCACCCCTGCTGACACCCCAGAGACCTTCTAAAAACCATCTTCAATTTAGGCCTTTGTTCTGCAAGCATGTCACCAGTTAAGGAAAGGTCTGAACTAACCTGCTGCAGATGCTCACAATTAGACATATTTCTGATACAACCAATTGGTGTCCCATGGCTGAAGCAACAGGGGGCGTTTTTCTCTCTGATGCCAGGTACCCCCGAAAGAAACAACTTGTGCTAACTTGAAAAGGGAGCTCCCCTTATTACTTTGGAAAGAGTAAAAAGGAACCTGATCCTCTCTGTGCTACAGGGCTAGATTAAAGCAATCTGCTGAGAAGATTTTTCCCTCTGGCTGAAAAGTATTCTGTAATTCTCATGTTTCAGAATGTCTACAGGCCTTTTCCTCATGTTTCTTAGCACTTGACGTGAGAAATCAGTCGCTCTTAAAAGCGGCTCCTATGTTTAGTAAACACTTTTATTTTCAATGCATTTCAAGGCTAAGCATAAACGCTTGGGACAGAAATGATAATCTAATCAGGCTTTGCAAATCATTAATTGCTTTGTCTTAATTGTCCCCCCTCCCCCAGTTTTTGGGCCATTCTCTTTCTTTCAGAAGCCATGTTTTTATGCAAAGCTAGAGCAAGTTCTTGGTATCTTGAGTACAGAATCCCTCCATTTCAGAAGAGTAGAGTGCCTGGCTTTCATTGTTACAGAAAAAATGTCAATATTATGGTTGTGCTAAAAATGGCAA
Organism: Masticophis lateralis; assembly: GCA_030761175.1. NCBI lineage: Eukaryota > Metazoa > Chordata > Lepidosauria > Squamata > Colubridae > Masticophis > Masticophis lateralis. The sequence continues at coordinate 77,682,646 of JAUDYJ010000005.1, read as the reverse complement.
AGATTTGTTTTTATGGAAGAAATGTCTATCACTCTACATTATGCATAGTTCCATCTGTTCGTTTTACTCTTATCACATCTAATTTCAAGAGATTTCGAGTATCTTTTCTGAGAGAGGAATTCTTGTGAATCTACTTACTAGATGTTTACAAAGAAATGGTGCTTTCGGCTATCCTAGCCTAATTAAGGAACCCCAACCAACTCACCCTAAAGGTAAAGGTCCCCTTGCACATATGTGCTACTCGTTCCCAACTCTAGGGGGCGGTGCTCATCTCCGTTTCAAAGCCGAAGAGCCAGCGCTGCCCGAAGACGTCCCTGTGGTCATGTAGCCAGCATGACTAAACGCCAAAGGCGCATGGAACGCTGTTACCTTCCCACCAAATGTGGTCCCTATTTTTCTACTTCCATTTTTTACGTGCTTTCGAACTGCTAGATTGGCAGAAGTTGGGACAAGTAATGGGAGCTCACCCCGTTGTGCGGCGCTAGGGATTTGAATCGCTGAACTGCCAACCTTTCGACTGACAAGCTCAGAGTCTTAGCCACTGAGCCACCATCAACTCCCCCTACTTATATCTTATCCTCAACCCTGCAGAGATGGCACTGTCTCATATAAATAATTGCTATTTCCTCCTGAATAAGATAAGCATTCATAAGCGTTTACAGTGATACCTTGGTACTCATTCTTAATTGGTTCTGGGAGGCACAATGAGTACCAAAAGCTATGAGTAACAAATGAATTTTTACCATAAGGAATAATGTAGTGAGTCACAAGGCAACCGACATCAATAAGTGCTAACATATGCATTGAGTACCAAACAAATGAGCACCAGGACAAAATTTTCACATCAAAATGTGTTGAGTACCAAATTCGGTGAGTTTTAAGGCAGTTGAGTACCAAGGTAGCACTGTAAAACAAAAATGTATTTGCTCCTTAAATCATAGGTACTTCTGCATCACATACGAGAATACTAGAAATTTCTTCTACACATGGTGAGTTTTTTTTAGAAATGGGATGTTGCTTTTTGCCCCTGCAACAGACACTTAAATCTCTGGTTGGCTGCCTATGTGTACATGTTCCTACCCACTTTCCCCCATTGATGCCATCCAGAATGAAATACTTTTAATACCCTGGGCCTTTTGTCAGAAAAGGAGCCTGGATAGCTCAATAGACTAAAAGCGTGTTATTAACATTCAGCTGTCTGCAATTATTGCAAGTTCGAATCTCACCAGGCTCAAGGTTGACTCAGCCTTCCATCCTTTCTAAGGTAGGTAAATTGAGGATCCAGTTTGTGGGGGCAATAAGCTGATTTTGTATAACTATACAAAAGTATGAAGGCTATTGCTTAACGCATTGTAAGCCGCCCTGAATCTCCGGAGAAGGGCGGCATATAAATCTAATTAAAAAAAAGAAGAAGATGACCTCTTAACCCAAGACAGACATACAGTCAAGCATTATACACATGAATTGGAGACAAATCTTTTTTTCCCCATTTGACAGGTTTGTTTACATGGGTGATAATCCAAACAAGGATTAAATCTACCACTTAATGGCTGAACTCCAGCCATTTTTAACAGCAATGCATTTTCCTCCACCAAGAGCAGCTGGCAAGATCAGGTTCTTCTAACAGCTTCATCTGCTTGGAAGGAAGAACTGATAAGGCAGCATTGCCCCCTTCTGGCTATCTGCTGTATTTTAGTGACAAATGGCTGGTGCAGTGCATGTATAATGCATTCAGTCGCTCAGGCAGTGGATGTTGGCCATTTGGTTAATTCTGCGGATTTATTTGCGGTGAGCTAGTGCACTCAATCCATTTGGTTTCCTTTTCGAGTCTCTAGTGGGGAAGGGTGTGTGTGTGTGTGTGTGTGTGTGTATGTGGTACGAAAGTCGCCTCACGTGAACAAGTTCCGACTCATGGTTTAAGTAGCGTCTTGGGAATGGATAAGAACACATCAGCTCATATGATCAAAGCAAAAACGGGTATCCGTTCCACACATACAAAATAATAAAATTTCCACATGGCTGGCAGAGGATTTAATCAATAGATCCTGATAGGCAACCCCAAAACATGTCTAGTAGACCAAATTCTTAATTCCTGGGTTCACTGACTTACTAACGTTATTTCACACTGAGAGGTGGTATTCAGCCGGTTCGTACCGGTTCGGGGGAACCAGTAGCCGAGATCCACCCCCCCTGCCCCTCCCCCCGCCCCAGCTCTATGCTGTCCTATTTAGGCATGATTTTCAGGCTGGGAGTATGCATGGAAGACATACGTGCGAGCAAAGCATACGCATGGAAGGCTGGGTGCATCTATGGAAGGTGCATGTGTATGCGGAAGGACAAACCAGTAGCAACAAAATGTGAAACCCACTGCTGTTCACACCCAATATTTACTCTCAATACCTATCAATCAGTTTTGACACAATTCTCAAGGGCTATTCTAGAGCAAGATTCGAGTTGATGGAGCCCATGGCCAAATATGGACACTTCACCTTCACTATCTCCTGCCATATCATGAGAGAATGTGTACATGCAGTGGCCCAGCCATTATATGGCACCAGGCAAGAGCCTGGTGGCACAGTGGACTAAGTGTTGTTAAAGTAGCATTTAGTTGCCAGCTGCCTGCAATTACTGCGAGTTCAAATCTCACCAGGCTCAAGGTTGACTCAGCCTTCCATCCTTTCGAGGTAGGTAAAATGAGGACCCGAATTGTGGGGGCAATAAGCTGACTTTGTATAAAAAAGAACACCACTTGGGGGGGGGCCAAAAGCCCCCCCTAAGCGGTCAATCGGTCTTCTTTATAAACGCAATCCCTCTCAAAAACGAAATTTGTAAACTCCAATCAAAGCCTAATTTGTCGCTTTCCACACAGAGAAATGGACACCACAGTCTAATCACCAGCGACTGAGTGAAAAGACTGACATGAAGTATGAAGGCTATTGCTTAATGCATTGTAAGCCGCCCTGAGTCTCCGGAGAAGGGTGGCATATAAATCAAATGAATAAATAAATAATAATAAAATAAATATACATACTTATTACATACACTACATCAATACATGACATTATTCGTGTTTTGTTTGACTGATATGCCCCTCTTAGGTACTTAACATCCCTACTTGAAAGAACAGCTCACTGGGATCTGGATGTCAGAATGTCTTATTTCCTCCTGGGCTCTAATGTATACATTGTGGGGCAGATCTGCTAAATTCATAGTTAAGGCAGCTGAGCTAAGAACTCATTATATCCTGTAAAAGTGACATATTTATCTGAATGCTTGTTCTTACCCACATGTATCGTATTACTGTATTTTCTTTTGTCTATTTTATCCTAGAACAACGGAGAACCTATATTGACTTTTTAAAAAGTACGGTCTAAGACTAATCAATAAATTATTCAGCAAACAAGCTATTGAGGAAGGAAATGTGGATTGAACAAAGGGAAGGTTTCTTTTGAGTTTCAGGAACCAGAGGACTTCGGCATCTAAAGACAAAGAGAAATATCTTGGCTTCTTCCAGCCTATGACATGGAAAGCTACTAAGAGCTCTTATCAAGGCTGTGGTCTTGCACAAGCGCCTATACAGTCATGCCACCAGCTGATAAAAATCCATGGAAGATCACAGCAAGATGTTGCTATGAAGAATAGCTAGAGGAGGAGGGAGCTTCAAAGAATGACAATGTCACACACAGTTTTTAAAAAACTGCATTTTAAAAATATTCAAGTGTTAAAATCCTTTATTCCAGGTATTCAGACGTCAAAATTGAAAATGCACATCTTTCTGGCGAACTATTTCTTTTTATGGATTTTGGGACAAAGTTGATTGGGATAGTCAGCTTCAAGCTTGGGAGATTACACTCATGAATTCTGCTTTTGTTAAATGCTGAATTCCAAAAAGCTGATTTGTTGAGCCTGTGCTTTGGGATCTGAGTTCAGCTTCTGAATTCGACATTTAAAAAATGCAGAACTTATGAAATTTGAACTGCAAACTAAAAGATGACTTATCCCAGTTTGGTTCAGGAATTCTTAAAAGCAAGTATTTTATCATAAAAATGCGCTGTTTCAATTTAAACAACTAGTGAAAAGATGTCAGACTTGGCTATTTAAAAGTGCCAATTTGAATGTATGGTTTATAATTCTTTTTTTAAAAAAAAATCACCTTAGAATGGCAGCACATATGGGAAACTCACACCAAACCACCTCCTTAAAGAATGGAATTCTAGTCAACATTTTACTAAAACCCAGCTAAGCATAGTGGCATTCTAAGATGCAATACAATATATGAGGCTTATATACTCCATTATGTCTATTAGTTGTGACTTATTTTACCAGCAGATGACTTGAAACCAAAACCTATCAGTCAAAGGATGGATGTCTCCTCCAGTCCAAGGGCTCAAATGTCCACATTTCTTTCCCTTCTGGCTGATTCAATGCCAGGCTGGAGAAGGACCCGGAGAGAAAACAGATTATGCCTCAAGGTTCCAGCTTCCAACTCATCATTGAACGATGACAATGTGAAAAGAATGGAAAAGCACCCATAGCCTCAATATCCAAAAATCTTGTCCTCACAGAATAAGGAGTACTTTTTTGTAGGCAATATCTCCTGCCTTACCTTCGTCAACCCTGCAGTAAAGCTGACAATTGCACAACAAAATAGCTAGATCTTCTGCCAGAACCACCAAAGCCCTTCTTATAATAAGGGGGGCAGCCTATTCTTACAGAAGATCCACATTTCTTTCTTTTCTACTTTCCTTTTTGGACAATTTTGATGAATAGGGTCCATCCTTCCTGGTATCATAAACACTGATTGGTAGGAACCTTCCTAGAATTCAGGGAGATGCTTTTTCTGACATATTATGAGAAACGCCAGGGCTATAATTGGGGCATGTACCCTACCTAATACCCCCTCCTTCTGTCATTGTCACCTCAGCACTGAGTCGCTAGAAAAATTCCACACTGAGGATTTCCTGACCCAGAAAAATGGCAGCCAAAAGGCATCTGTCTAATTACATGGTCAAGATCTGCACAGTCAATCTGTGGAGGATTTCAGATGCCACAGAAATGGTTCTTTGTGTGAAACAGTACCCTTGATGAGAGATGATAGGTTGGTCAAGTTTCAACTAAATGAGTCCTACTCCCATAGACTGTGAAGTCCTACAATTTACATGTAAATGTTTACTACATAAATACCTGGATGTTTTAAGCCAAGGGTCTCCAACCTTGGCAACTTTAAGCCTGGAGGACTTCAACTCCCAGAATTCCCCAGCCAGCAAAGCTGGGAGTTGAAGTTGCCAAGGTTGGAGACCCCTGGCTTAAGCAATCTTATCCCAGAGAGATGGGGAAAACACACCAAAGAATACCAATCACTGGTCAATAAAAGCTTTGCTCTTAAGTCTTTCCCCAAATCCTACGACCCAGGTTAACTATAGGGACAAGAATAACAGTCACTAACGGTCTGTGGCTCAAACTGTAAGGTGGACTGGAGACCATCATCTGGCTGAGGGCAGACACGATGATGAGAATGAGGATAGGCATCAGCTGGACAAACAGCCCAAGGCCACCCTGGGGAGAAAGAATTGAAAAGATCAATCATTTGCATCCTCTAAACCACTTACCTTTAACAACTTTGGTTCAAATCTCGCCTCTTTGATAGCCCACAATGTGCTTTTTTTTTTTTTTTTTTAAGTTATGGCTTTTGGATGTCATGTGCATTTGCTCCCATTTGATTCAGTCAATACCACGTGGTTAGTCAAACCATGGCTTAGCATGATGTGTGAAGACTAGCTTCTGAAAGGCCCTATGGTTTCATACCAATTCAGCAAATGGTTGAAGTACCGTATTTTTCGGACTATAAGACGCCCCTGACTATAAGACACACCTAAATTTAGAAGAGGAAAACAACAAAAATGTTTTTGGCCTACCCTTTTTCGGACCTTTTCCAGTCTTTTTTCAGCCTGTTTTCAAGGCCTTTTTTGGTCTGTTTTTGTCTGGACCAGACATATCCTCTAATAGCACTGATGACGTTACCTAGTTAGGGTAATGAAACGTCTTAAAGAAAACAAGCAAGCTCAAAGAGCACTAAGGACTCCTCATATCCTCTAATAAACAATATTCTGATAGAAATGCAACCCTAAGTTCCACCTGTGGACATTTAGCTTATTTTATGAATGGGTTTGAATCCTTATTTTAAGATGGTGAGAATCATGTCTTGTCTAATGACTGTAGAGCAGAGGTGTAAACCCAAGGCCCGTGCACCGGATATGGCCTGTGATGTGGTCAGATCCAGCCTGTTGGCTGCCCTGGAAAATGTAGGGGACCGGCCCGCATCGCTTTGGCCCGATCTACCCAATACAAAGAGGACACATTGGGCCAGTGTGGTTTCGGTCTGGTCTACCCAATGCGAAGAGTAAACATGCCAGCAATTTGGGGAGTGGCGTCAAGCTGGCCACGCCCACTGAGTGGACCACACCCACCAAGTCAGCCACGCCCCCTCCCAAAGGTCAACCACAGCCCTGATGTGGCCCTCTATGAAATTGAGTTTGACACCCCTGCTCTAGAGGGTCTGTGGTAGAGGCCAACACTGAACAACTGACCTTCTGTTTCACAGCTTTTATTTTCTGGAGGATGAGTCCAGTAATAGATAGCAATCAGAATGACTCCATGCTAACTCCAATATCAGAGGCAGACTGTTCCTCAATATTAGGTGCTAAGGAAGATTAGTGGAAAGGCATGAGTCTTTACTTTTCTGTTTGCAGCTTTCCTTAGGCGACTCATGGGTACCCAATGTACTGGTAAAAGATCTTTGCAACAAAACAGAGATCATTTTCAAAATACATTTTCAAAGACTCTCAGCACAATGCATTACAAAAGCACGACAATGCTGTTACTTTAGCATTAGGCAGGAACTGTACTCCTACACCTAAATAGCAATGAAAACTGCTGGCTTTATGAAAGCCACAGTTAACTGCAGACCAAAAACCTAGCATCCTCCTGCACTTTGGGATTATTAGCAAAGGAAAAAAAAAATGAACAGACCTCCTAAGGACACAAGCAATATTGCAAAATGCCATTTGACTGACACAGATCTGTGCATGTTCTGAAATGTTTTAATTTCTCCCTTTGGCTCGCTTCGACTTACATCGCCTTGATGTTCTCGTCTGTCTTGCCGTTGGTGGTAGGTATACCGCATCCTGCCATTGCTATATACATGTACGTTACCTATGACAGAAAAGAGGCTTTTTAAGAATGGTTGAAGACTGTCCATCGGCCAAATATCCTCGAGAGAAGCTCCTAATTGTCCCTCTTTTTAAAGTGAAGTTTAACAGGGTGCTTTCAACTGAACGCAATCCAGTTCCGTCTATTTGTCTGCGAATTGTGGATGTTGCAGCCAGCAAGTTCAGGAAAGACAAGCTTAGAAGGTGATAACGGATGGATGGAAGAACGGTAACTGAAACGATAACAAAGGCAGACTGGGTTCTTTTGGGGTGGGGGGTGGGGGGGAGGGGAGCTTATTTGGACACTGGCTTTTATAAAATGCTGAACACTCCGTTCCTGGCCGTGAAGGATAGAAGCCAAATTATTGAGATTCAAGTAGTAGCCTCAGCATCGTTTGACTCTTACTTTCCGCTCTCCAAGGAACGCTCTTGGTGTCAGTCGTAAGCCTTTTTGTTCAGGGAATAAAGTGGCGGTAAAAGTTGTGAAGTCCAGGGACTTTTCTAGCCCAGGGGTCTCCAACCTTGGAAACTTTAAGACTTGTGGACTTCAACTCCCAGAGTTCCTGGCTGAGGAACACTAGGAGTTGAAGTCCACAAGTCTTAAAGTTGCCAAGGTTGGAGGCCCCTGTTCTAGCCTTTTCCTCCCGCCCTCTCTCTCTCCCCCACCTGCTGCACCATCTGGCTGTTAAGATAAGCAGCCTTAGATGGCCGCTCTGGGCCCCCAACTCCTTGGCCAAAGGATGCGGATTCCCAGAGGAAGTTAATCTCACGCGGTTCTCCCTGGTGTTCTCTCCAAGTAGGCTCCACCACTCTCGGAGGCTTTCTGTTGTGGACCGAGATGTTGTAATCGTAGCGTCTTCTTCCTTTGGGCTCTCTATTAAAGGTGGAGCCTGCCAGGGAGACTCAGGTAAGTATGCCCCCCAAGCCTCTCAGGAAACCCCTTCCTCACTTCTCGAAAACCTGCAGATTGAGTTGCTGTTGTTTTATTCCTTTTCTTTTGTTCGCTTAGCTGCTGGACTCCTCCCTTCCCTTTCCCATCGCTTTGGAATGGAACGCGACCTCCACATCCCCTCCTTGACCCTTCACTCCACTGAAAAAAACCCAATAAGCTGGACAGAACCTTGATAAAACCAAGTTTTAATTGGTAAAGTCGGGACAGCCTTCCTCCTGGAAATGTCTCCCCGCTCATCTATCCGCGAATCTCGCACATTTCTGCTGCTCTAGAAGTGATTCATGTTCTAATGGACATTCAATGCTTTCAACAGCCAAGCCGAGGCATGCCGTGCAACTGATAAATGTTTAGGAGAGAGCATGGCAACCTGCTGGGATGGAAGGCGGAAGCCCACAAAAAGTTATCAACAGGTTAGATGGTCATCAAGGTGGACAGCGGAAAGTCAAAGAATATTATCTGGACACCGGGCTTAGTTTTCAAGGCGATTCTGAAGCTGAAATCAACACACAGCCAGAAGCTCACGGACACATGCAATTCCTGAGTTGCCAGCAGTTCTGGTTATAAAAAATGCTCAAAGGAGGGTGGGGGTGGGTGAAACTCACAAAACGCACCTTTGTGGATACTTGGGACGTTGAACATAAATCTACAACAAGTAATTTCTTGGTGGATTAGTATTATGATTCGGGGGGGGGGGGGGACTGGAAAACCATTGTTGTGCACCACTTGAAAGAGTGGAATTTTTTCTTTGCGACAATGTCGATATAAGCTCAAATACTGAATCTCGGTACAAAATGTGAGGGTTGTTCGCCGACATCAAAAGAGGACATTTGCATCCTGGCTTAGATTTCCACATAATGGTATAAAGTTTGTAAAGACTCCTGAGTTTGTTTGTTTTTTCCTTCTGTTAGTTCCATTCAGTTACGATCAAAAGCATTAGCAAATTGTTCCAAACAATTCGAGCAAACAAGCAAGCTGAGCTACATGCTACAAGGAGGCAACCTCAACTGGTCTCTACCACCCAAACCAGTGTACTAGACCATGGGTCTCCAACCTTGGCAACTTTAAGACTTGTGGACTTCAACTTCCAGAATTCCTCAGCCAGCTTTGCTGGCTGAGGAATTCTAGAAGTTGAAGTCCACAGGTCTTAAAGTTGCCAAGGTTGGAGACCCCTAGTCCAGACAATTTTACCCACAGAAAGATGCCTTCTGGATCCCCAAAAAGGTGATCAACCATCCCCTTAGGTGGGATTAGAAGGAAGCTCAAGATAGAAAGTCAGCAAAAAAGCTTTTCTTTTCTCAACTTATGCTTTAATTGTGTGAGGAATGGAATGTTCATTCCACATAGCAAAGCACAGAACTCACCCAACAGGAGCCCTTTTCTGCCTATAGCTTCATTCTCAGCTACAACGTGTAACTCTGCCAACAGCACGTCTACTACTAGCCTGAAGACACTTAGATCCGGTTACATTCTCACTGTCTGGGCCCCGAGGAACAGAAAGTAACTTTAAAATACTTCTCTTCTCCAAATGTCCATGCAACCTGACCCACAGCCTCAGACCCCAATTTTATCTCCGATAACCATTTTCCCAACAATATTGTTACTTGTCCAGCATGTGAAACCTATTAGAAACTTTCCTAGCATTATAGACCTAGGTCAATGCCTCCCACATGGACAATCTTTTGGAGGTTGCAACTCCCATCGTATCCAGCTGGATAGACCGATGAGCTGGTTGATGGTGGATGACATATATATTTTTCTTAAATACATCATCAAATTTCCATTATAATTTTAAGGTAGTTTCAAAGACTGCCCTGACAAAGAAAGGCTGGCCTAGGCCTTTCAATGAGCACTGTTCCCTCTGGCGTAACAAACGAGTCAGGCTTCCATCTTGGATTTCCCTCCTTGAGGAAACAGGAGCAAAGCCAACTCAGAGGTATTCCCTTTCCTTTACACTCTTCCCTTTGCCAGCCGGGCACATAAAATCCATGACTTACTAGAGGGAAAACCACCACCAAAGAACATATTGAAGAGATCTTCTGGAGAAATATCTGCCTCAAAGCCTCGGTTGAAGTCCGCATGGCCATGTCGCGTAGAGCTGACTTTGGCATCTCCAAACTGGTCGTACTGCTTCCTTTTCTCTGGATTGCTCAAGACCGCGTATGCATTCCCAATGGCTAAAATGTAAGAAAGAAGGAAATCGTCATATTCGTTCCCTTGGCAATAGCTAATGTGTTAATGGTGATTATAGCAATAGCAATTAGATTTATATACCGCTTCATAGTGCTTGACAGCCCTCTCTAAGTGGTTTACAGAGTCAGCCTCTTGCCCCCAACAATCTGGGTCCTCATTTTACCCACCTCGGAAGGATGGAAGGCTGAGTCAACCTGGAGCCTGGTGAGATTTGATCTGCCAAACTGCTGGTAGCCGGTGATCAGCAGAAGTAGCCTGCAGTACTGCACTCTAACCACTGCGCCACCGCGGCTCATTTTATGAGGGAACAAATCAGGAAATGTCCAGCATCTCCCACCTTACATTCAAATCCATCACCCACAACACTATGTCTTTCAGCCTGTGGGCTCTAGTGTTCTGAAGATGTTCATCCTACCTCTAGAGGAAAGATTACTGATAAATTTACATCACATGTCTTGAGAACCTAGGAAACCTTTTGAATAAATAACGATAACCACATCCCATCCTTTTTCTGAAACTCAGTTCAACTTGTTCCATAAAAAGATATTTCCAAGAGAAAAGTAGAGGAAAGAAAGACTGCATCGCTGGTGCAAAGACTGGATCTTCTGGCTATGGGCTGGAGCTGTATTCAAATGTTCATTTTGTCATGTGACCATTGCACTTATCAGGTGATTAGTGGTGCACAGTATTATTTCTCGAATGTTCTTTAACCTTAGATTGCAAGCAGGCTCCAATTATTTTCAGACTGCAACTATGGATTGGAAGGATCTGAAACCTTCTCACAAGTCTTTGCCATACCATTAAAGTTGAGGTCCAGACAACTCAAGAGACATGGTTTCTCTAGTGGTCCTGCCAATCATTTATTCATTATACAAAGCTGTATTCCAAAATGAATACTGAAAATAAGACCCTGACTTATATTTTTTTGAACCCCGAAAAAGCGCTTGGCCTTATTTTCAGGGAGGTCTTATTATTTTGGGGCACATGGAGCAAGACAAGGCTCCTCTTGCCGCCTTACCTGATTTCCAGCTCTGTCTCCCTAACCCTAACCAGAGGAAATGGCGGGGACCGGCTGTGCATGCGTTTAAATATTTTTGGGGGGGCGCTTATTTTAGCAATGCACTCAAAATCCCAATTGGGTTTATTATCCAGAGAGGTCCATTGGGGAAACATGGTACTAGTTAAAAGTGGAACCTTAGCATGTGTTGGGTTTTTCTTACTACACACGTGAGCTGGCTTTCGGGGAATCTTTCAAAGGCAGCTCCTCAGAAATGAAATGAAACACCGCTTAATACAGGACCTAGACTGAACCAATCATTGGGAATCAAGTAAGAAATACGTGGGGAAGCAACTCTTCACACTCATTCCAACGGGATTTAAGTGCGGTTAATGAAGATTCACACTAATCCCTTGCATTTTATTCTAGCTTCTCTTTTTGAGTCTTACTTATCCTTCCTTTGCTACCAACCTTTCAATTTTGTTGCATCACTATGATTTATTTAACAAAGTAAATATTCTTCTTCGGAAAAATTATTCTAGGAAATACCTTCATCTCAGAATAGGTAGAAATGTAAGTTAACAGAAAATAGCTAGGGAGCAAAGTAAATGGCAAGAATTGTGAAGCAACGGAAATGAACTCAGGGTGAATAAAAATTTATAATTAGTTGAGGCCCAGAAGCTATCATCATTACTATTATTATGGAAAAATACGATGGCCAAATCCAAATTCATCTCTGTAATCATATTGTTGCTGTTGTTTGCTTTGATTTCAGGTTCGTTGCTAATATAAATTATATTTCTTCTAAATTATATCTAATATTTTTATTCCTCAAATTCATTTTCCCATTTATAGGAAACTGCCCTCGACTTCAGTTCCCATCCATAATTACCAGATGTTCAGACTTATGCTACCGTGATTAAGCACAATATTGCAAAAACACAGTAACACAATACTGACAGTTTTCACAGCATTACAAAAAAGCACGGCCAGAAGAGGAATAAATCGGCAATAAATTATAACCACAAAAGTTAAAAACAAACAACATGAACAATGCCAGGGATTAAGTACCTGTGTGAAGGAAAGTCTATGTAATGTAATATTTGATGAAAAAGGACAAGATTATCTTTGAGAAATATGCCTAAATTTGGTGCATACTCATCTCATGTTTGGTCTAATAGTTTTCAATGGAGTGTTAAGACTTATTATTTTTCTTTGCCTGAATGATCAAGGCTATGGTTTAACTGGAAAGAAATTCTAAAAGGGAACAGAATCCTGAAACTTCAAAAGACAATGTGGTAAAAATGTAAAAGTATAATATTTCCATTTTATCAAAACTAGGTGCATTCTTACACTCTTGTTATTTATTAACAATACAGCCATTTAAAAGATGCTGAAACTACCTACGTGCTGAATTTGGCTTGCATGGGTTTACTCTGCAAAACGAAGCAGCACGATTAATTTAAGCAAGGTCTAAAACGTAAAAATAACACCATTATCATCTGGCACTGCAAAATGGAAAATTAACGGATCAACTGACATCAGTGACTGAAAAACATTAACCGAGGCATCTCCAGAGAGAGAATACTAAACTCTCGGAAGATCAAACAAGAGGAATAAAACATGCTTAGCTAAAGATAAACTCTTGGAAGATGGTCCAGTAAAAGGAGGCTAAAGTGTTATTTAGCTCATGCATCACAGTTGTGATATATGGATTTTGGAAAATCCTTCAATAAACATAATAATATAAAGTCTACAAATGAAGAAACCTATGTAGTGTTAGTTTTGTGCTAGATATACTGTGGCTGTCTAGACAAGGACAGTTTTAATCTGATTCCAACTAAGAAGAGTTGGAAGCTAAATCTTATGTCTATTTCCCCCTGTAGTATGGTTGTATTACTATTACCCTTCTCATTTTTTGACTACTTTTCTTATTGGTATAATTATGATTATTATTACTCTGTTGCTTTGCATGTACAGAGAGCTTATGCACCTGAGACAAATTCCTTGTGTGTCTAATCACACTTGGCCAATAAAGAATCCTATCTTTCCTATCCTATCCTATCCTATCCTATCCTATCCTATCCTATCCTATCCTATCCTATCCTATCCTATCCTATCCTATCCTATCCTATCCTATCCTATCCCATCCCATCCCATCCCATCCCATCCCATCCCATTTACCCATAGCATAAAAGAGAACAAACGAGTACAGTGCTGTGATCCAAATCCTGATACAACTTCCCAATTTCATGGCTGTAATTAACCCTTCAGTATTATTACTCAGTGAGGGATGCAGTGGCTTAGTGGCTAAGACGCTGAGCTTGTCAATCAAAAGGTTGGCAGTTCAGTGGTTCAAATCCTTAGTGCTGTGCAACGGGGTGAGCTCCCATTACTTGTCCCAGCTTCTGCCAACCTAGCAGTTCGAAAGCACATAAAAAATGCTTATAGAAAAAATAGGGACCACCTTTGGTGGGAAGATAACAGCGTTCCTTTGGTGTTTAGTCATGCTGCCCACATGACCACTGAGACGTCTTTGGACAGTTCTGGCTCTTTGGCTTTGAATTGGAGATGAGCACCGCCCCCTAGAGTCGGGAACGAGTAGTACATATGTGCAAGGGGAACTTTTAACCTTTATCTTTATTATATACTCAAAAAATACAGCCAGTTTGGTTTAGTGGTTAAGGCAGCAGGCTAGAAAGCAGGAGACTCTTAGAGTTTTAAATTAAGTTCCGCCTTAGCTATGAAAGCCAGCTGGGTGATTTTGGGCCTATCATTCTCTTTCAGTCTAACACACCTCGCTGAGTTATTGTGGGGGAAAATACAAAGACAAAGGTATGCTGACATGTTCACCATGTCATGTGAGTTATTTGTAAAATAACAAAGATAGAATGCAAACAAATAAACAAAAATAGTTGTTTCAGCTTGGGAAAAAAATGTTTTGCTCAGGTGACAAACTGAAATAAAAACATTCAGTTTTAAAGCTGTGTTTGAATTCAGTTATTGATTTCTAATTTAAATCCAAGGCACTAATTAAGTATGAAGATCACGGAGGGATCATTTCAGCATTTTAATATTTAGGCATAATCTTGTTACAACAAAATCCCAGGTGTTTGCACCATAAACCCACATGTAACTTTTCAGACAAAAAAAAATTCAATGTGTTCAGGCTACATTCAGATTGATTGACACTTTATGACAAGTACATTCTGGGTCCCATACTTGTAAATATAAATGCATTTAAGACTGTAGCCATACTGAGTGTCTTTCGTCATCTCTTTAGAAAGACATATCAATTTGCAACAGAGCTTAACCCATGGAGAAGGGAGTATCAGATAGCAGTCTTCATGTGCCTGCCTTTAGCACAGGAATAAAACTTTTAATCAGGTGGATATCTGTTTCTTTTAAGGACTTATAGTATAAGTCAGACTCTTCATTTATTTATGCACCAAATTATTAGGGATTTCAATAAACACCACCAACCCATTCATAGGCTATGTTTGCTTTCTTGCAACAGCTATAAAAAGTGATTGAGAAGTCTCTGTATCAAATGCATGAAGTGAATAAGTTAATCACACGTACATTTATTTTACAACTTTTTACTTGATTTTTAAGAGCATTTAACATAGCAAGAGGCCCTTTCCACTTCCCTTTTAATGATTACAAACCAACAACAGCCCTCTTTGGCGGACTTCCGTCACTAAAAGGTATAATTTTCAGGGTGCAGAGACACGCCTCTTGGAAGAAAAAGGGTATTTTTTTTACCTTTAAATGCTTCTGTGGCACCCGGTGCATGATTTTTATCAGGATGAAATTTTAGAGCTAATTTCCGGTAGGCCTTTTTCAGATCCTCATCAGCGGCATCCCTGCCGACGCCCAGAATTTCGTAATAGTCTTTACATTGTTTCACCCTAAAAGTTGAAAAGACAGACGAAACACCTCATTTGACAATCTATTTAAAATTACAGGTTCTGCTTCTCCTGAATTAAAACTCATAACAATACAGTCCCTTATTTCCCTTTTGTGGATAGAACCCAAATATTGGACCGAAGATCACTCAAGCCTGTGAAAATGGTGCCCTCAAGTGGCAAACACCTATATTACTTTAAAGAAAAGAACTGGGAGAATTAAACATAAACAGAAGAGGACAGCTTTTTTTTTTTTTTTAAAAGCCCTTTTAGATATACCGTATTTTTCAAACTATAAGACACACAAGGGTATAAGACGCACCTTAGTTTTTGGGGAGGAAAAGGAGAAAAAAGCTGATTGGCGGGTAGATCAGCCTCCAGCAATACCCCCAATCAGCTGTTCCCAGAGGTGAACTTTAGCAACAGGTTCATTGGTTGTGAGCTCTACGCCTTGCTTTTTTTTCAGCCTCTGAAACCTCCATTTCAGAGGCTGGGCAGGCCTACATTCGGTGTATAAAACATACCCAAAAAGATGCATCTTAGACTCTGAAAAATACAGTAATCTCCCCCCCCCCATCTAGATTTAAAAAACCACTAAAAGTATTATCCTCTATAACAGCAGTATTTTTCCACTTCAGGCCACGTTAATTGTAATTTTAAAAAGCAAATGAGAAGAAGTCAAACAAATCATTTTTAAGGAACGAACATTTAACCAGATGGTCTTTACCTCATAGGAAACACATCCTGTTAGAAGTCTTCTGAATTCTCTCTCCCTTTCCCAAAGACTGAGGATGCTATTGATCAACATGTATTACTGCCTTATGTATATTTTACCCGTTTCCCCTGTTTCCCCCAAAATAAGACATCTCCTGATAATAAGCCCAATCAGGCTTTTGAGCGCATGGCAATAAGGCCAAGCGCTTATTTCAGACAGGCTCTTATTTTCGGGGAAACACAGTAGTATGGCTGTATTTTTAACCTTCTCATCTTTTCTACTATCGCTTCTTATTGGCATCATCATTACTCCTCTGTTGTTTTGTATGTACGCTTAGAGCTTCTGCACTGGAGACAAATTCCTTGTGCGTCTAATCACATTTGGCCAAATAAAGTAGTCTATTCTATGAGATTGCTCTCCCAACTATAACCGACAAGTTGTTCTATGATTGTAACTATGGTCTGTTGGTCAGAATCTTAACTAAGGCTTACCTCTTCACAGCATCTACTTGATCCTGAGTGTAACCTTTGCTGGTATCACCCCCGGCTTCTCCATTGGCCGAAGCAAAATCCTCGGTTCTTTTTTGACTGCCGAGGTTGGAGGATTCCTTCGGCTGCGAATGATCATCGGCTGACCGTTTGCGCTTGGTGAGCGAGTCCAACAGCGCTACAAAGAAAAACGTTCAGCATAGATCCAGTGGTTCCATTCTCAGAAATTTATTTTTTTTTCTCCCCCACCCCACCCCCAGTCATTACCCAATGTTCTTATCCTCATGGACAAATCTTTTCATCACAACCAATCAACCATTCCTTAAGCTTTTGTTTGATTTCTTCCAGAAGACTCCAGAAGTTTCTCCATTTCTTTTTGAGCAGCACGTGTAAAAATGTGCATGATATTAATGGGCAGATTTCAAGATTTATTGGAAAACATAAGAGCCGCGGTAGCACAGTGGTTAGAGTGCAGTACCGCAGGCTACTTCTGCTGATCACCGGCTGCCAGCAGTTTGGCAGCTCGAATCTCACCAGGCTCAAGGTTGACTCAGCCTTCCATCCTTCCAAGGTGGGTAAAATGAGGACCCAGATTGTTGGGGGCAAAATGCTGACTCTGTAAACTGCTTAGAGAGGGCTGTAAAAGCACTATGAAGCGGCATATAAGTCTAAGTGCTATTGCTATTGCTATTAGAAACTCAAAACAGAAAGACTGTTTTCTGATACCCTAGAATTCCTCTTGTTTGCATTAGAACCAATACAGTATTTTCAGAATATTTATTCCTTTATATTCTTGAAACGGGACACTTTCCAAAATTAAAACTGTATACATACGTCAACATATAGTCATTTAATCCTTACAAATATTTTAGTTGTGCCTAGTCTTTTATGTGATTTTTATTATATCAGGGTTTTTGTGGACAGGGTGTTAGCTGCTAGAAATGTCTTTCAGATAAGCAACATACGTTTTTAAATCAATAAGAACAAAACTGCATACTAAAAACAGGAAATCAGAACAAATAAGCAACTAGCATTCAGCAATAAACTGAACATCTAAATTGATACTGCTGGGAAGATCCTACTTATCCAACTTCATGCCAAGAATTATGTTGAGTTCATACGTAACAGTCATCAGGATCTTTCAAATCACATTTCTTTGAACAAACTATAATTATTTGGCTAATTTGTAACACTAAACTATCAAGGGCGAATTCCCATCACATCAGAAACTAATTACATTCTGGCTTAATGTTATGAGTAAACCTTATAAACCAGTTGTTTCAATACCACAGAAACGGTTAGAGGAACACAGAAGACACTTATCTGGGTGGCAAAAATCTGGCTGACCACTAGAAAGCAACAATGAGTCTTCTGTATCTCCATGCTACCATCAAGTGCCGTGATGGCGAACCTATGGCATGGGTGCCACAGGTGGCACACGGAGCCATATTGGTGGGCACGCGAGTGTTGCCCTAGCTCAGCTCCAGCGCACATGCGCGCACTGGCCAACTGATTTTCAGGCCTTCCGGTCCCACCGGAAGTTGGGAAACTGGCTGTTTCCAGCCTCCGGGGGGGGGGATGGAGAAGGCTGTTTTTGCCCTCCCCAGGCTCCTAGAAAGCCTCTGGAACCTGGGGAGGGGGGAAAACAGGTTTACCGGGCCCACTGTGCCATCACATGCCAAAAGCAGGGGGAATTGGGGGGGTCACACGTGCATACGTGGGAGGGCGGGGCGCACTGAATTATGGATATGGGCACACGCACACGCGACCCCCGCTTTTGGCACGCAATGGCAAAAAGGTTAGCCATCACTGATCTAGTGGTTGTCCGGATTTTTATACGCTACATGTGGAATGGTTTAAATAAAGGGAAAAAAGAGAGCACATCTAATGGGATAATCACAGAGGGAATATTAGCTACATCCATTTCCAAAACCTCAGTGGCTGCCAGCTCTCTAAATGCACAAAGACCTGATGTAATATTGATGAATCCTAGGACTTTAATTCCACTTTGGAAAAGAACGTGAATCTCAAAGAGTTTATAACAGCCCCTTCTGATTCAGCTTTGCTGTAACGTTAATGTTCTTGCAGAGCCCTATTCAAAGACAGCAATTAAAACAATTGTAAAAATTCATTTTTCCCTATTAATTGGAGAACGACAATAATAATCACGGCCCTGGTTAACATTATAAACCAAAAGCCGAGCCAGTCTATATGAAATGGCTTTATTTGGAGACAGATCGTCTAGTTTTGTCTATTTGGATTGGCTATGATTTTCCAACGTTTTGGAGAGAGTATTTTCCCCACTTTGTAGTACCTGATCCATTTAAACTAAGTGGTATGTTTTGAATTTAGGGAGCCTGCTGTAGGCAAGCCATTCATCGTTAATCCTTCCAACAGAGTTATGATTGCATCCACCCTACTGGGTGGATACTATGGCAGGAAGGCTGCAGTTTTCTATATGCTTCTGAATCACAATTCCAACATACTTTTACCACTAACAATGCTCTCTGGCTAAAGGGAGTGAAACTATTATAAAATGCACTTGGCCCTTGTGACTTTTCCCAACAAATCTATCGCATGATTAAAAACCAGATGGAACCACAAGTTGTGCTGTTTGATTTGTCTACAGCAACTCTCCTGTGGTGGCTTGAAATAACTGACACTGTTTCGCATTCTGCCTGGGTTATTTTCTACTTATTGTTTCCACTGCACTGTTGTATGTACATTCCCCTTGAAGAGCACTCGGAGGCTCCAACTGGTCCAGAATGCGGCCGTGCGGGTGATTATGGGAGCGACTCGACGCAGCCATGTGACACCTCTCCTGCATGAGCTGCACTGGCTCCCAGTGGTCTTCTGGGTGCAGTTCAAGGTGCTGGTTACCATCTTTAAAGCGTTCCATGGCTTAGGACCCGGATACCTACGGGATCGCCTTCTGCCACCGATAGCCTCCCACCGACCAACACGCTCCCACAGAGAAGGACTCCTCAGGATGCCGTTGGTTAAACAATGTAGACTAGCGATCCCCAGGGGGAGAGCCTTCTCTGTGGGGGCACCGGCCCTCTGGAATGAACTGCCCCCTGGGATATGTATGATTCCCAACCTGAGTACCTTTCTCTGGGCCCTTAAGACTCTGCTATTTCAACAGGCTGGCCTGGCTTAATAAGAATCTGGATGGGGTATTTTTAACTTGTGGGTTTTTAACTGAAAGGGCCGAATTTATTTAATTTGTTTTAAATTGGTTTTAAATTTTGTATCTCATATTGTTTTATCATGGCTGTACACTGCCCTGAGTCCTTCGGGAGAAGGGCGGTATAAAAATCTAATAAAGGAAATGAAATAAATGAAATACTCCTAAGGGCTACTCAACATTTCCAGGAAGATATGCTACTCCGTACTTTACTAAGCAACAAGTATATGCAGATCAGCTAAAGGTGGCACGTCATGAAAAAAAAGCTTGCCACGTTCTTCCTTTTCTTTAAAGAATAGCACAGTTTGATGCTTTAAGCTTGGCAAGAAAATAACCAGGGCATCTAACCTCTATCAAGATTTAGAGCACCGTTTTAAAAGTCTTAGTTTTAGATTGGTGGCCACAAAATGCCACCTTGTCTGTAATGCTATTTAATGTCCATATAAACTTGCGGGAAACAATCATTAAGAGATCTGGACCCCACTGTCATAAGAATCTTCTATTTATCCCCGATACAGGTAGTCCTCAAATTACAATGGCAATTAGGAACCAGAATTCTCATGGTTAACAGTCATAATGTGTGACATCACATGATTGCATTGCATAATGACCGAGATCCTGGCACTCTCTGTTGCTGTCGTAAACCAAATCACACTGGCCATTAGCCAAGGATCCACGCCATTTTTGGCTTGCCCCTCTCAGCCTTGAGCCTCAGTTTCTTTCAAGGTAAAGGACTGCCTTCTCTTCAGCTCCCCTCCATTGCCTATTCCCTTGATGGCGAACCTCAGGCAGGGGTGCCACAGGTGGCACATGGAGCCATATCAGTGGGCACGCGAGCTCAGCTCCAGCTGATTTTTGGGCCTTCTGGACCACCCGGAAGTAGGGAAACAGGTTGTTTCCTGCCTCCAGAGGGCCTAGGGTGGGTAGGTGGGAAAGGCCCGTTTTTTTTCTCTCCCCAAGCTCCAGAGCCTCTCTAGGAGCCTGGGGAAGGCGAAAGCAGCCTTCCCCACCCCTAACCCCCCCCACCCGGAAGCTGGAAACGGCCCGTTTGCCAACTTCTGGTGGGACCAAGCAAAAAATGGGCCTACCGGGCCCATGCGTGACAAAAGTGGAGGGAGTGTGGGGGATCGCACACGCATGCACGGGGTACATAGAATTATGGGCATGGGCTCCATGCTCCCCCCACTTTTGGCACATGATGGCAAAAAGGTTAGCCATCAATGGCCTATTCACTCCTATCTCTGCCCTTTTGGGCCGTCCTGCATCTCCCTTAGGGGCAGCAAGCAGCCCCAAAACCTGGCTCAGAGGTTGCTTGCCTCAATGTGGTCCAAGAGCTCTTGGCAAACAGCAGCGCTGGAGTTACAAGAAGCCTCTGATCCGCATTGCAATGTAAAGCTGCAGCCCTCCTGGGAAGCCCTGGCTACCCCAATCTGGCCCAACACCGTAGTTTAGTTAGTTGAGTTTAGTTTATTATATTTGTATACCGCCCTTCTCCCGAAGGACTCGGGGCGGTAAACAGCCAGCAAATAAAATACAAAAAATACAAAATTTAAAACAATATTAAAATCCAATTAAATTAATTTGGCCCACAGTTAAAACCTCTATATTAAAACCCATAATTTAACAATTTAAGTTAAAACAATTTAAAGGAGTAGGTCAGGTCAGCCTGGCTTGATGAAACAGAAACGTTTTTAGGGCACAGCGGAAAGTGTGCAGATCCGGGATCTCCGGGGGCAACTCGTTCCATAGGGTAGGTGCCCCCACAGAGAAGGCTCTCCCCCTGGGGGCCACCAACTGGCATTGTGTGGCCAACGGCACCCTGAGGAGGCCTTCCCTGTGGGAGCGTACTGGTCAGTGGGACGCTACCGGCGGCAGAAGGCAGTCTCGTAAATACCCGGTCCTAAGCCATGGAGTGCTCTAAAGGTGGTAACCAAGATCTTGAAGCGCACCCGGAAGACCACTGGGAGCCAGTGCAGCTCGAGCAGGAGAGGTGTTACATGGGAGCACCGAGTCACCCCCATAACCACTCGCACGGCCGCATTCTGGACCAGTTGAAGCCTCTGGGCGCTCCTCAAGGGGAGCCCCATGTAGAGAGCATTACAGTAATCCAAGCGGGACGTGACGAGGGCATGAGTGACCGTGCGTAAGGCATCCCGATCCAGAAAAGGACGCAACTGGTGGATCAGGCGAACCTGATAAAAAGCCCCCCTGGCCACAGCCATCATATGCTCTTCCAAAGACAGCCATGTATCCGGGAGGACGCCCAAGTTGCGAGCCCTCTCTGTGGGGGCCAACGACTCGCCCCCAAAAGTCAGCGATGGTACCAACTGACTATATCGGGATACCGGAAGCCACAGCCACTTAGTCTTGGATGGGTTGAGCCTGAGCCTGTTTCTCCTCATCCAGATCCACACGGCCTCCAGGCACCGGGACATCACATCAAGGGCATCGCTGGGGTGGTCCGGGGTGGAGATGTACAGCTTAGTATCATCAGCGTACAGATGACACTTCACCCCGAAACCAGCGGCTTCACATAAATGTTGAACAAAAGGGGTGAGAGAACCGATCCTTGTGGCACCTCATAAACGTTACCTCGAGGTTGATCTCTGTCCCCCCCGTCAACAGAAACTGCGACCGGAGAGGAAGGAGAACCACCGTAGCACGGTGCCCCCTATCCCCAACCCCTCCAATCGGCGCAGTATGATACCATGGTCAATGGTATCAAAAGCTGCCGAGAGATCTAATAGGACCAAGACAGAGGAACAACCCGTCCTGAGCCCTCCAGAGATCATCCACCAATGCGATCAAGTGCAGAGTGCAGTGCAGAGACTCAGGCGCAGCCCTTCCACCACAACACCCTGCATTCCTAGGCCCATGCCTCCCTGAGCTCTGCCACCCCAGCTAATAGTTGTCATTTTCTTGTCCCCTTTTGCTGACCAAGCACACCTAGCCTGGCCCTTTGCTAAACGAATGGTCATAACTCAAGAACTACTTGTATATGGATCAGAAGAGGACTTGAGGATTGAAGGGCCAGTGTCTCACGGACTCAATGTTTGTCCTTTGATGACCCCGTAATCCTTTGCATTGGGGTGAAGTTGAGGCAACTGAATGGAGCTAAGTGTTTACTGTCCGGATGCCCTTCCTGTCGCCAATGCAGAGTTCGCAGCTGATATTTACTCATTGTGCCCAGAGACAGAAATATTTGCTGCTACTGAGGATCAAGCACACAGCCTCCTGATTGTGAGATGAGAGCTCCACCTCTAGGCCACTGCACTACTCATAATGAGGGCTAATAATGTGAAATGGCAAGAAACACATTTTCCTCCTTTTTGGAACATTGCCTGTTGCCATTCCATGAAAGGGACAGTTGAGACTCGGTGACTCAGTAATGTCTCAATTGCTGCTATGTACTGTAGGTGTAAGTGACACGGTGGCTCAGTGGCTAAGATGCTGAGCTTGTTGATCGAAAGGTCGACAGTTCAGCGGTTCGAATCCCTAGTACCGCGTAATGGGGTGAGCTCTTTGTCCCAGCTTCTGCCAACCTAGCACTTCGAAAGCACGTAAAAAATGCAAGTAGAAAAATAGGGACCACCTTTGGTGGGAAGGTAATAGCGTTCCGTGCACCTTTGGCATTTAGTCATGCCGGCCACATGACCATGGAGACGTTTTCGGACAGCGCTGGCTCTTCGGCTTTGAAATGGAGATGAGTACCGCCCCCTAGAGTCGGGAACAACTAGCACATATGTGCGAGGGGAATCTTTACTTTTTCCTGTAGGCGAGACTATTCTTAAGTATGGTCTAGAATTTACAATTACAGTTAGCCTTCGAATCACAACAATGGAGCCCAAAATTTCAGTGGCTAAGTGAGCCATTTGTTATGAGTCCCACCCCCCACTTTACAACCTGTCTTGCCATAGTTGTTAAGTGAATCACTGCAGTTGTGAAAGTTAGTTACAGGGTTGTTAAGTGAATCTGGCTTCTCCATTGACTTTGCTTGTCAGAAGGTCACAAAAGATGACCTCATGACCCCGGGACACTGCAGCCATCATAAATGAGTCAATTGCCAAGCATCTGAATTTTGATCCTGTGACCACGGGGATGCTGCAATGGTGGTAAGTGTGAAAAATGGTCATAAGTCACTTTTTTCAGTGTTGTAGCTTTGAATAGTCATTAAATGAATGGTTGCTAAATCGAGATCTACCTGTGCTGCAATGGGAAGTAGCGAGAAAACTTGTTCATGAAGTTCAGCCATTGCCACAAACAGGTCTCATGAAAATAAGTGTGCCGCCTGTTGATTTGGAAATGGGCAGGCTTCAAGTTTTGATATTAATCTGTACAACCTTAAACCTGTCCAAGCACTATGATCATTACTACAGGCAATTCTGGTTATGCCAGATTTTACAGGCTTTAAAAAAAAAAACCCATCAATAATTGGAAATAGCATCCAAAACAAAATTTAAATGAATAGGCTGCTTCTGAGGATGATGGAGATGCACAATGCAGGACTTTTCAGATCCTTAGAAAGTGAATTTTTAAAAAACCAGTTCTAAAACGTCTTGCAATAATGTATTATGCAAGGGATTAATCAGATTGCTTTAAATCTCTCTCTATTACATGTTACTTCCAAAGGTGTCAACACCGGTTCTGTTTGTTCAGAACAACATATAATTACACCATTACAGAATAAAAATATCTTATTAAAGCCTTCATGATGTTTCATAGCTGTTTTGCCAACTAAGCCATTTTCAATTAGGTAAAAATCAATATAAAACTGCATGTTTTAAAAATGTGCTCGAAAACAGTAATAATAATTGTAGTAGTCAAGGTTGACTCAGCCTTCCAGCCTTCCGAGGTGGGTAAAATGAGGACCCAGACTGTTGGGGGCAATAGGCTGACTCTGTAAACCGCTTAGAATGGGCTATAAAAGCACAATGAAGTGGTATACAAGTCTCAGTGCTATTGCTAGTAATAGCATTAGTAGCAGGTAAGGCAGAATAGCAGCATATGACATTCAAAGCACATCAGTTAAAATTCATTTCAATGAGCTATTATCTTTTTAGAGACTACAGTTCTCCTGAATTTGTAAAATAAAATACTTTCTTCCAAAGAATAAGCACAAATAACCCTCAATTGTCAAATCCTACAATCATTATACCATGAACTTACAACAAAAAGTATATAGCAATTCATGGTGCCTTCCTAGTTTATTTACACCGCAAACAACCCAAGTAAAATTTGTAAATGCTCCTAATTCTGCATGTTGTTGAGCCTTCTCTCATAATGGCAAGTGGAAAGATGACAGGAGTATTTTTCTTGATGGATTTTCACCAAATCACTCCCCTTTGGGTAAGTATTTAAAGAGAATAAAGTACAAGAGGAAGGGGAAAATGTAATCAAAGTTGAAGGGATCAGGTATTTCAAAGTAACTGATTGGTAAACATATAATCAGTCTGATCCCTAATTCATTACGTAAACACATAAAATAAATTGTTGGATGCAGCAGCCTTCAGGGTTTTTTTAAAAAGAGTTGTAATAGCCAAATTGAACTGCTCTTGCAAATACCAGTGGGTCCAAAAACTTCGATATATAAGCCCATGTGATTAGAGGTTAAAGCGGGATCCAAGTTCTAGTCCACCATTAACTACAGAAGCTCCTTGACTGATCTGGGCCAGTCACTGTCTTGCTGCCAGAGACCCATCTCACAGGGCACCGTATACCAACTTTAGCTCTTCACCTAAAGGCAGAATATAAGGCTAACAAACAAAGAATAACTATTCAGAGCACAATCCTTTTTCTGGAGGCACTTATAACTGTCTTTCCTGAGGTATCTAAGAAGTTGAAAGGCAGCATTTATACAATGGATTTAAATATTTTCTGATATAAGGGTATTTGGTTTAATTATAAAATGTTTTAAAAAGTTAAAAGGCTACAATATTTTTAATTTTTCTATTAATCAGGGATAACGTAAGTCTGCATTTATCACTGTTATGACAGAAAGTTTATTTAGAGAACTAAGAATTTGCAGCAAGAGCTCCTTAGTTGAAGGATCAGGGTTCAAAAATAACGCTACTCAGAGAAGTCAGTGGAAAGTGAATAATTAAGCAGGAAAGTCAAAGAAGATGGGAAAGGGAGAAGATAAGGCAGAAATAGTATCGCCCGACACTAATGTTACCTTCAGAAGTTGTGGGTGCTCCATTACTGGAGGCTTTTAAGAGCCATTTGTCTGAAATGGTATAGGGCAGTGATGGCTATCCTTTTTGCCATCACATGCCAAAAGCGGGGGGAGCGCGGTGGGGTCACACACACGTGTGCCCACATCCATAAGTCTATGCCCCCCCCGTGCTCCCGTTTTTGGCATGTGATGGCACTGTGGATCCGTTAGGCCCGTTTTTTGCCCTCCCCAGGCTCCTGAGCCTTTCTAGGAGCCTGGGGAGGACAAAAACTGCCTTCCCCACCCAACCCCGCCCCAGAGACCTTATGGAGGCTGGAAACAGTGTGTTTCCTGACTTCTGGTGAGCCCAGAAGGCCCGAAAATCAGCTGGCTGGCGCATGCATGCGTGCCAGAGCTGAGCTCGCGTGCCCACCGATATGGCTCCGCGTGCCACCTGTGGCACCCATGCCATAGGTTCGCCATCACGGGTATAGTCCAACCCCCCTGCTTGAGTGGGGGGTTGGACTAGAAGACCTCCAAGGTCCCTTCCAACTCTACTATTCTGTTATTCAGACAATTCACATGGAGGACTGAGGCAGTGAGGTAAAGGATTGATTGGAAGGAAGTGGCACAGTAGAACATCTATTAAAATTTTGGAATAAAATACTGGATCTATTTGAAAACTACCTATCTTCACAAATCCAGGCTGCTTACAAACAGAGGGTTGAAATATTCCAGCATCCTTCGAATTGTCTCTGGGAAGTGGACAAACAATAGCTTCCTACAATGTCTGTAACATCATTTATTCAAAGGTACAATATGTTGTTTGGGATACAGAAAGTCAAATTGAATGCTGTTGCTGGTTCCAGTACTTCCCCAGTGGAATGAGGAGGATACTCAGGTGTGGGAGGGAAGAGATGACAGTGATGGAAAAAAAACAGGGCCAGGCAACTGAGCACAATTTGTGGAACACAGTTCCCACTAATCCGTCTAGTATGTGTGTGGGAAGGGCAGGATCCAGCTCATCTTGGCTAACCCTGGAACCTTTGTAGAGTTGGGAGAAGTCTGTGTGTCCAGAAGACTAGGAAAACAGTTGTAGGCTACAGAGGGCTATTCCAAAAAATACACCGGAAAAAGGGAACAGCAAATGGTTTCCATACTATTAAAGTGAACATTACACTGATGTGTCCACCAGAGATCAAACCCAACTGGAGAGGGTCTTCCCTTGACTGCTGCCCATCCAATTAGAGAAGGTCTTCCCTTGACCTCTGTCCATCCAACTGGAGAGGCTGCCACCCAATTGGAGAGGGTCTTCCCTTGCCCATCCAACTGCCCCGGCCAATACCCAGCAGGCCCAGAGCTTAGTCCAGATCATCTGAAAGGCTCCCAGTAGCCAGGACCGAGGCTGAAAGCGGGGGGGGGGGGGGAGTACAGTCCTCCAGCAGATCTAGGGGAGGGGGTAGCGAAGAGGGCTACGGATCCCCAGGAGAGAAGGCCAAAGAAGGGGAGAGAAGAATGCTTAAACCGTGCCTGTCCCAAACCGGGAGGGAACCCTGAAGACGGCGGGAAGGGGAGAAGGGAGAGAAGCTACACGGACCGGCAGAGGGGAATTGCAATTGGGGGGCAAGGGGAAATACTCCCGGGGGGGCATCCCTATCACTCAGGTGCGGGGTTGCCCCCTTCACCCTCGGCGCAATGCTCGCTGGGAGTTGTAGTCTCTCAGTTCAGCTTAGGGAACGACAACCGCCGTGCTTTCTTCGTGCACAACCTCAACCCGGCTCACCGAGTCGAGTTTCCACTCGTCCCCCGCGGCGGCCATGAAATTTCCCCTCCAAGACCCCACTTCACAGCGCGCGTTTTCCTTTCACCGCGTTAGGGGACTTCAAGTCCCAGGGTGCCTCGCGCCACCCTCGCTTCTGCTCACGCGCAGTACGGGTGAGAGGTCAGACCGGCTACTCCAGGCCTCACTCATCTAGGCCTCCAACCCCCCCTCCCCCCTTCCCCGTGTGCCGCTCACCGCCGACCCGCTGAGATGGGTATAGCCGCTGGGCCTTCTCCAAGAAACGGCGGGCCTTCTCGGTCTGGTTGGCCTTGATGGCGGCTACCCCGATAACAATACAACGCTCCGCTTCGTCCCTGTTGGATTCCATGGTGGCGGTAGCGGTGGAAGGCGCCGGCGCACGATGATACGGTCATAGCGTCCCCTACTGGAAACTCCCCAATTGTCAGGCGGCAAACTTGGCCGTATTGTTTGGAATAGCCGCGCCACAGGATGTCATAATCTCGCCAATAGCCTGGCAGTGCAAAAATATAATATCTGCGGCTGAGAAAGGGATGGATTGGATACCTGCCTCTCGCTCTGAAGTGGCAGAAAAAACTGCCCTGCTCACCGGGCGAGAAAGAAAGAAATTGGAAGGAGTTTAAACGTAGGAAATTTGTTCTTTTTCCAAATTGTATTAAGAGATGCATGCAATCCAGTGGTGAAATCCAAATTTTTTAACTACCGGTTCTGTGGGCGTGGCGTGGCGGGCGTGGCAGGGGAAGGATACTGCAAAATCCCCATTCCCTCCCCACTCCTGGGGGAAGGATACTGTAAAATCTCCATTCCCACCCCACTCTGGGGCCAGCCACAGGTGTTATTTGCCAGTTTTCTGAACTACTCAAAACTTCCGCTACCGGTTCTCCAGAACCTGTCAGAACCTGCTGGATTTCACCCCAGGTATGTTGGGAGCCAAAGGCTGTCTTCCCTTCTGATGTTTTGCCTTGGTGTGCTAAGACACTGGGGAAGTTGAAAAGCATGAGGGTAGCATTGCTATATGTATATACAAATAACATATGAATATTTTATGCGTGTTTTGAAAAGTATTCCTGACCCTTATTAAGGCTCTTGGATGGCAATGATTCTGATTAGCTTCCAACTTTCTTCAGTACAGGTACAAATATGAAATACATTAATTTTTAGATCTAAAATTCAATAATTCCCTCAATATTTCTATAGTCATAAACATTTCATCAAATCACAAAATTAATATAGCTTTTCTTTTGGTTTCTATCAAAAAGTCCAAATGTGGTTTCCAGGTGGAAACACAGACAACCTTCAACCAAGGTAGTTAATTTCGCCATCCCAGCCAGTTCCATTAACTTAATCATCCATTCTTCCATTGTGGGAATCTGTAAGGGTGATATAGATGCATAAATAGATTTTTTTTTTTAAAAAAAACCTGCAAATAGATATTTAATGATTTAGAAGATTTATATGGCTATCCACTCACTCTCAGTGACTCTGGGTGGCTTACATACAATAAAAACACAAAAATAAAAAAACAATATTCCCACCCCACCTCCCTGGAGACAATACACAATCAAAAGAACCACTTGATGGGCTCCATCCCACTGTGGATTCCTGGCAGAACCAAGTCTTCAGAGCCTTGCAAAAGAGAGTTAAAATGAGGGGCCAGTCTAATCTCTGCAGGGATGATATTCCAAAGGGAGGGAGCCATGACAGAGAAGACTCTTCTTCTGGGTCCCACCAGATGTACCTCAGGACCCACAACATTCCTTGCCTCCCCACTCTAGTGGATCAGATGGATGTAACTGGGAAGAGACGGACCCTCACATAACCCAGTCCCAAGCCATGAAGGGTTTTGAAGATGATAACCAGCACTTTGAATTGCACCTGGATCGCATCTTTTCATAGGGTTATTCAGTTCCAACAAAAGATACATAGACTGGAATATACATCTCAAGGTGTGCCTCCACTATCAAGATAAAATCCTGTCCATCCATCCCCAAATCAGCAGAAGTACTATACCTGCAGGAAGTTTACAATCTTAGTTGGCAATCTGTCTTCTGTCTCCCACCCCCCCTCCGCCCGTCTGTTGTCAGTCACTGCAGATTTCTTCCAGGGGTGGGCTCCAAAAATTTTAGCAAGGGGGTTCACTGCCCGGTTGCTGGGTGGGTATGGCCATGGTGGGTGTGGCCTAGTTGGCCTCCTGCACCATGGCGGGGGGGGGGGGGCGTTTTTGCCCTCCCCAGGCTCTGGAGGCTTTCCTCCAGCCTCAAGGAGGGCGAAAACAGCTTCGCCAGGCTCCCGAGGCCCTCTGGAGGCCAGAAACGGAACTTCCGGTAGGCCCGTTTTTCACCCTCCCCGAGCCTCCGTGCGTGTCCTGCACTTACCTGGGAGGGGAGGGGAGGGGCAGGAGAGCCAAGAGTGGGATTTGGGGATTCTCCAAACTGCACAGAATCTTAGCTAGAGGTTCTCCCGAACCCCTGCGAAACTCCCGGCAGCCCACACCTGATTTATTCCCAAGGTAATAGTGACAAAGCCCAGCGGATTTTGCACACCTTCAACCTGAAGGTCAGAATCAAGGGAAGATTATTTGTACGTCTAAGGACAGCCGGAGCCTCTTTTCATTCATGGGCTGGCATGAGGAAAATTCAGTATCACGGAAGCACCAGAAGAAAAGGATGTGGCTGGAGCTTCTGTAGGCTGTACGGCCTCAGAGATGTCAATTCAAATTAAGTGGTCAGGTTCAAAGGACAGAAAAGTAGCAATCAGGCCTCACCAGCAAATTTTCCCCTGCTAAATCCTCCCACATTAGGCATGTTAAGTCAACTCCTGCAACTCCCTGTGCTTGCAACAGGCCAAAGGTGATTGCACACCTTGGATTAGCAGCTGTTGAACTTAAAAGAGGTGAATTAATTCCAAAGATGATGGGGTTCAGAACCTATTCAACTGAATTAAATAGAGGCCAAATGGCAAATGAGAATGAGAGAAAGCAAGGCTCTTGTGTTCCAGATTTAATGAGGACTTGGCCACTTCAGTGCAATGAGGATTCATGCATTGCAGTTCATTTCTGATCCTGGTAATAGAATAGGATTAGGAATAGGAATAGGAATGAGCCACAGTGGCGCAGTGGTTAGAGTGTAGTACTGCAGACTACTTCTGCTGACTGTCGGCTGCCTGCAGTTTGGCAGATCGAATCTCACCAGGCTCAAGGTTGACTCAGCCTTCCATCCTTCCGAAGTCGGTAAAATGAGGACCCAAATTGTTGGGGGCAACAGGCTGACTCTGTAAACCCCTTAGAGAGGGCTGTAAAAGCACTGTGTAGCGGTATATAAATCTAAGTGCTATTGCTATTGCTATTTGGAAGGGACCTTGGAGGTCTTCAAGTCCAACCCCCTGCTCAGGCAGGAAACCCTGCACCATTTCAGACAAATGGTCATCCAATCTCTTCTTAAAAACTTTTTTTTTTTAATTTGATTTATATGCCGCCCTTCTCCGGAGACTCAGGGCGGCTTACAATGCGTTAAGCAATAGCCTTCATACTTTTGTATATTTATACAAAGTCAGCTTATTGCCCCCACAAACTGGGTCCTCAATTTACCCACCTTAGAAAGGATGGAAGGCTGAGTCGACCTTGAGCCTGGCTAGGATTGAACTCAGAGAAATTACAGGCAGCTGGTGTTAATTGCTGCCTTTAGTAGGAGGCATTAGCCCCCTACGCTACACAGGCTCCAACTTCCAGTGTTGGAGCATTCACAACTTCTGGAGGCAAGTTGTTCCAGTGATTAATTGTTCCAACTGTCAGGACATTTCTTCCTAGTTCTAGGTTGTTCCTCTCCTTGATTAGTTTCCATCCATGGCTTCTTGTCCTGCCCTCAGGTGCTTTGGAGAATAGTTTGACTCGGGTGAAATCTAAAATTTGTTACTACTGGTTCTATGGGCATGGCTTGGTGGGGAGGGGATATGTGAGTGGGTGGGCGTGGCCAATTTTCGTTTTACTTTTAAAACCATTTTTTACATGTAAAACCATGTAAAAAAATGCTTTCAAAAGGCTCTGACGATCCCAGATGAGTTGCCTGATCGACAGGCAACTCAGCTGGGATCGTCAGAGCTTGGATCGTCAGAGCCATTTAAAAGAAAAAAAAGGCTCTGATGATTGTGCAGCTCAGCTGGGCATGGGGGGTGAGGGGCAGGGAGTTTTGCTACTGGTTCTCTGAACTGCCTGCCACCATCGCTACCTACTTGCCCGAGCTGGTTCGAACCGGGAGCATTTCACCCCTGGTTTGACTCCCTCTTCTTTGTGGCAGCCCCTGAGATACAAAGTCATAATCCCCATATTTGAAAGAGAAATTCAAGAAAGCTGATTTAGCAAAGAAGATGAAGAATGTATGGAAGTTAAGATATTTCCACAATATGACTGAGTAAAGATACTCTGCGTGACTGGGCCTACCTGGGGCTCAGTTAACCCCCAGGAAGTTTATTGATGGGTCAATTCACCCTGTTTTGGTATTTGCAGAACACACTGCCCTCCTTTTGTTCTAATTATTTTGGAAAGGGTCAGAGACCATTGTCTGTGTGAAAACCTAGAGCCTGGATAGCTCAGCAGACTAAAAGCATTGAATTAACACCAGCTGTCTGCAATTACTGTAAGTTTGAATCTCACCAGGCTCAAGGTTGACTCAGCCTTCCATCCTTTCTAAGGTAGGTAAATTGAGGACCCAGTTTGTGGGGGCAATAAGCTGGCTTTGTATAAATATACAAAAAGTATGAAGGCTATTGCTTAACGCATTGTAAGCCGCCCTGAGTCTCCGGAGAAGGGCAGCATATAAATCAAATTAAAAACAAAACAAAACAGTGGGGAACCATCCTCTTTCCATTCAAAAAAAGAACAGTTTGGTTACTATGCACCACGTTTCAATAACAGGGCAGCTAGGGGTATGCTAGTCTCAATTTCCATGTTTCAGTTTCAGTTTCAGTTTTATTGCATTTATATACCGCCCTTCTCCCCGAGGGGACTCAGGGCGGTTTACAGCCATATTAAAACAATCACGTATAAAAATTAAAACTAATAAAATAATTAAACTATTTGGCCGTAAAATTTAAAACCCCTAAAAACCCCTATTAAAATTAACACAAATTTAAGTCAGACCAGCTTGATGAAATAGTAGGGTCTTCAGGGCTCGTCGGAAGGCACGGAGGTCAGGAATGTTTCTTATATCCGGGGATAGTTCATTCCATAGGGCTGGGGCTCCCACAGAGAATGCTCTCCCCCTGGGGGCCGCCCGTCGGCATTGTCTGGCAGACGGCACTCTGAGGAGAGCGTATCGGGCGGTGGGAGGTATTCATTGGCAGAAGGCGGTCCTGTAAATATCCCGGTCCTAAGCTATGGAGCGCTTTGAAGATGGTAACTAACACTTTGAAACGCACCTGGAAGACCACCGGAAGCCAGTACAGCTCGCGCAAGAGGGGAGTTACCCGGGAGCGACCATGTCACTCGAAGATGGGCAAGCTAGACAACATTGAAAGAAACATGCCTGGGGGCAAAGTGGAAGTGAACTGGCAGCAATATTATTGGCCAGCAAGAAAACCAAGTGGCTCATTGCACTCCAAGTGGGCCTCCATATGGCACTAATAAGGGCACATCTGCCATGGCAAAAAGTTTCAGGAACGTTTCTTAAGGAAAGTAAGTGGAAAAGAGACGGTAGTTTTATTCAGGCTGCCCTGGCAAAGGTTACTGTCTTTATTAAGATGGATGGTATCTTCTCAGTCCCATCAGGCTGATGGAAGAAGACTGCTTAGAAACGACACCGCCAAGTAGCATCAGCAGATTGTCAGAGCAGGTCACCTCCAAGAACGGGCCAAAGGCAGAACAGATTGCTAAATGCTGCTGGGAGAACTGAAAAGCAGCCTTGCTGGATCCATAAATTAGGAAGTCATCAGCAGCCATGCCCCCTTGGCCAGGGGAGACCTTGCTTTTAATTGCTGGTTGCCAAGGGGTTCAGCAAGACAGATGGCTCTGAGCGAGAGAGCTCCATCCTGGAAGTCCTGAAAAATTGTTCGGTTAAACATGACTGTAAAGGAAAGTCACGCTATTGAAACAAAGCAGAATTAGGGAGGAAAAACAACTTTCGTTGACAAGCAGAGCAGTGGTGGAATTCATTTTTTTTTTTACTACCGGTTCTGTGGGCGTGGCTTGGTGGGTGTGGGGTGGCTTGGGCGTGGCAGGGGAAGGATACTGCAAAATCTCCATTCCCACCCCACTCCTGGGGGAAGGATATTGCAAAATCTCCATT
Organism: Masticophis lateralis; assembly: GCA_030761175.1. NCBI lineage: Eukaryota > Metazoa > Chordata > Lepidosauria > Squamata > Colubridae > Masticophis > Masticophis lateralis. The sequence goes on along the minus strand of JAUDYJ010000005.1, from coordinate 77,648,771 downwards.
CCCACCCCACTCGGGGAACAGTCAGAGGTGGTATTTGCCGGTTCTCCGAACTACTCAAAATTTCAGCTACCGGTTCTCCAGAACCTGCCAGAACCTGCTGAATAGTGTCCCCGAAGGACTGGAACATTGACAAGCTTATACGTGGGCCTTTATTTATTTATAGATTTGATTTCTATAGCTACCCATCTCAACAAGTGATTCTAGGCAACGTACATCATAAGAAAGTTTGCAGGGCTGTTTTTGTCCAGATTATGTTAGTCCTAAACCTGCGTTTCTCAATCTTGGCAACTTTATGATGTGTGGACATTCGACTCTCAGAAAGCTCCAGCCAGCATGTTAAGCATCTTAAATTTGTCAAGGTTGAGAAATACTATCATGGACAATTAGGTGGAGAACCCAACTGTTCTTCATGGAAAGCCAACTGTTTCTAATCCGTTTTGCTTTCCCTTCTGTTTAAGATAGAAATGTTCTTTTTTATTATTATTATTTTCCTCAGTTCTGATGGGATCAAAAGGGGCTTCTGAGGGGGAGCCAGGAGGGAAGCAATTTATAGATTATGAAATATACATTCTGCAAATGAACCCAGTCTCCTCAGATTCAAAAGAGCAGTAGAAAAACAGACCAGAAATGAATTCCTTATGTTTTCAGCTGCAACAGCCTTAACCATAATTTAAATTTCAGTACTGACAGAGGAAAATTCATGCCAGAGATAAGAACGGATCTCAAAAGGATGGGAAAGTCAAAAAATCATTTTGGAGTTTGGCCTCAAATTGTTCCTAAACCTTCAAACCGCACACCTATTATCAATATCAAGAATTTCCTACTCCAGGGTCCAAACATTCGTTCTTAACAAATCAAGAAACCAGAAGCAGTCCTAAAAATAAAATTCTGCCCCAAATCTCATTATGGAATGCTTTTTCATGTTCAGATTCATCTTCTACCAAAACCACCGAATTACTCCTCTTCTACCACCCGTATCAGGATTTTTCCCTTCCTGCAATCCATAATTGGATGTTCCAGAAACTAGGATCATTCTAAGTAAAAAAAAAAAAATCCATCTTAAATTTCACCTTGCACCTCATTTTTGCATTCATGCTGAAGGGGTTTTTTTGACGTATCACACACTGTGTACTTCTCACCTTCCTCGGGGAATTTTCTTCTTAGGGAGGCAAGATTGGCCATTCCAGAAAATAAAATCCAAGACCAATTCTAAGCATAAAATTCCACCCTGAATGTCATCCTGATCTTCAGTTTTGCATACGAGGCAGAGCTGGGCTACTGGGGGTTCTCAGGGGTTTGGGAGAACCTCTAGCTAAGATTCTGTGCAGTTCAGAGAAACCTCAAATCCCACTCCTGGCTGGCCCCAGCTACCCGCCCCTCCCAGGAGTCACCATGTGGCCCGTTTTGGATGCAGGTAAGTGCAGGGTGCGCACAGAGGCTCGGGGAGGGTGAAAAACGGGCCTCCCGGAAGATCGGGAAGGCCTGAAGAGACTCTGGAGAGCCTCTGGAACCTGGGGAGGCTGTTTTTGCCCTCCCAGAGGCTTGAGAAAAGCCTCCGGAGCCTGGGGAGGGCAAAAACGCCTCCCTGCCATGGTGCGAAGCCAATTAGGCCATGCCTGCCATAGCCACGCCCACTTAACAACCGGGCAGAAAGCCCCTTGCTAAAATTTTTGAAGCCTACCCCTGATGCAAGGGGAACATTTTTGGGCTACTCCACTCTGCGTCCCTAACCATTGGCATCAGAAATTTTCTTCCCCAGGCAATCAAAGTCTCACCATTCTGGTGAAAGGATGTGAAATGCATCAGAGACAAATTGAATACCTCCAGAATTAATATGCTCTCATTTTGACTAGTGGACCCTGGTCCTGGGAGTCTTTTTCACCTCCATAAATAAAACAGCAACTATTCCTAGCAACTGAGGCTCAGCCCTTATTGTCACCATCCGGGGTGGGGGGGAGAAAAGAAAGGATGTGCCAAGCAAATGATTGTCCAGTGCAGAGGTCTTTGCTGGCTGGGGAATTCTGAGAGTTGAAGTCCTCCAGGCTTAAAATTTCCAAGGTTGGAGACTCTTGGTCCAGTGAGCCTTCTAAGCTTAATCAGCAATATATGTGCCAGGCACATTTAATGGGAAGATTAATCGAAGGAAAACCGCCTCCTACAGCAGGCCACTTTCTGAACAAGGCCGCTCAGTGACAGACCAGGGACAGGTTCTTTCTCCCCTGACAGAAAAAACTACCAGATTCCAAAAGTAGCTCTTTATGGTGTGTTTGTTGATTTTAAGCAGGCCTTTGATTCTATTTCCGAGCAAATATCTCTAGAAGAAATTGAAAGCCTCTATCATCATCGATGGAGATGACTCACCCTCCTATGTGCACTGTATAAAAATGACTGTCTGGGGATGAAGTTTTTCCCCCCACAGCTGAACATCAAACACAATGACAACCAGGGCAGGGGTGGGTTCTAAATTTTTTTACTACTGGTTTTGTGGGCGTGGCTTATTTTGTGGGCGTGGCTTGATGGTCATGTGACAATTCTTTAGGATTTAGCAAAGGTACTGGTCTACCAGGCTTTTAAGTGGTTGCAGAGCTGTACCGGTCTACCCATTTATTTTTGGAGGCACTGGTCTACCACCAAACTGCCTTTTACCACTGATCAGCTGTAGGGCGGCCCTTTGAAGCCCCGCGACAAGAGTTTAAACAGTTTTTTTCCTTATAGTCCATCAGCTGGGACTCAGGAGGTGGCAATAGATTGGGGGTGGGGCCAAATAAAAGGTAGGAATAACACAGGGGGGTAGAGGGGGGAGGGGGCAGAACCATTTGGTGACATCATATCATCACCGCTACCAGTTCAGTGGAACCGGGCCGAACCGGGAGGAACCCACCACTGAACCAAAGTGTATTTTATTTTATTTATTTTATTAGATTTTTATACCGCCCTTCTCCTACTGGCCTCATTAGTCTTTAATTATTATATCAAAAGGGAGAGTTTCATCCCCTAAGCTGGACAGAAACTTGTCTATTATATTACTTTATGTAGACAATGCAGCTTTATGATCAGAAATAAAATAGGCCTCAGAAGAGCCGCAGGAGCTTTGATCCCTTTTGGCGTTCATTACAGATCGATCATGAAAAACAAAGGTCATGTATTTTACAAGGTTGTATTTTTTTTTTTTATAATGGGCTGGGTTTTTGAAGGACATAAAATAGAGCAAGTCCCCAGGTCCAGATACTTGGGCTTTGTGTTTTAGAGAATTTATATTGCCGCCTATTTGCACATGGTGACTGAAGGCGGCTTACAGAATATAAAACCTCATATAAAAACAATAAAACTAATAAAATAAGAGTCATATAATAAATTAATATATTAAAATCATACCCACCCACCCCGGCGACAGCACCTCACACGAGCCATTTAATGGGCTCCATCCCTCTCTGGGTACCCCAGGCCCCCTGGCAGAACCAGGTTTTCTGCGTCTTCTGGAAGAGTGCTAGAATGGGGACCATTCTAATCTCTGTGGGGATGATGTTCCAGAGAGAGGGGGCCACCACGGAGAAGGCCCTTCTTCTGGGTCCCACCAGGTGTATCCTGCTAGGAGATGGGACCTGCAACATTCCCTGCTTCCCCGCTCTGGTGGGTCGGGTAGATGTGACCAGAAAGAGACAGTCCCTCAGTAACCTGACCCCAAGCCATGAAGGGCTTTAAAGGTGACAACCAGCACCTTGAATGGCCCTTGGAAACAAATCGGCAGCCAATGTTTAGCTTGTTCTCTTTACATTAGCTAACTCCTGTAAATTGCAAAGTCTTTTGCAGTTTGTAAAATTCCTACATTGCTTCCTTGGAGATGTTTGATATTAACAGAAGATGCACAGGTCATTGGGAAGACATGAAGTGGAATTTAAAAACAAGGCCCAGGTGGATATTTCAGGCAGTCTTTTCTACTGACAGTATCATGTCTTGTGCCTTTGTATAGATTGTCGCAGATTTTCTCCTGAGAAAAGATTTTTCTGTTTCATAATATAGTCACCATCTATTAGTCTGTTATCTAGTTTCCTGCTCATACCAAACTTGAGTTTCCTGTTGCCCCAGATGATATTTTTCTTCTAACATTCCTCTATGATAAGTATGCTATCTTTTTTTTTTTTATGTTGTGTGTCAGTCAAGTATTGTAAGCTGCCATAAAGCCATTCATTATCCATTTGGGGCTAAAGCATTGACCTGGTTCTCATGATAATGAAAGACTTGCCTTAAATATTGAGGGCATCCTGTTATCTTTTAGGTCAAACCTAACTGTGGCCCTAGCACTCATTTAATAATGTTTGCTACTTCATTGTTTCAGTGATTTTCCTGTCTGGAGTAGAAGATCTGCTGCTGTTTGGATGTGAATTGGGCCATTCTGGTCTTTTTGATTTAGCTGATTTCCAGAATATCAGGAGTGGCTGATCATATGTATTTTTAAAAATAAATAAAAATGAGAAGAGACTGGTCCTTCCTGCTTCTGCTCATTATTAATGTCTCTCTTCACTGTCCTGTAACCCCAACAATCCTTCTCTTTCTCCTTCTCCTTCTCCTTCTCCTCCTTCTCCTCCTTCTCCTCCTCTTCCTCCTCCTCCTCCTCCTCCTCCTCCTCCTCAATAGTGTTTGAATGCACTGCAAACTGCAGTCTGCAGAATTGGATCATTAACAAGCAGATAGAGGAGGAAGCAAAGGATCAGAAAACAGGAAGCCATCCTTGATGGAGAATTAAGTTCTGAAGCGTACAGGCGAAGGAGTAAAAACTGCCTGCAGTTATGTTTCACAGCCAAGAGAGTTCTTATAAGAAAGCAACTTGGAACCCAGCCACAATCAGCCTTGAAAGCCTTGAGTGGTTGCTGTGGTTGAAATCTGGAGCGTCTATCAACTAGTCCTGAGACTAGGTGGAGTTCTGATGAGTGGAGGTTTCTTGGAGAATCACTGATTTCCAATGTATCCTGATCCTCACAGATAGATCCAGGACCATACCATTATCATGCCACTTTCCAGGAGCTTTCTCCTGGAGTAAAAGAAGGAGAGAAAAATTGCTACTGCTGGAAAGAGGAAAGAAAGTCACAGGAGAGGAAGGAGAGAGAATGCCCAGATGTGGGAGAAGGAGTGGCAGAGCTTGAGGCAGAGTCAAATGAGGAATCAGTCTAGAGCAGGGTGTCAAATTTATGTTGTCACGGTAGTGTCACGTGACATATCGGGACCCCCCCCCCTTTTCTAAACCAGGCTTGGGCATGGCCAGCATGTGATGAATTAGGCCCATAGGCTGGGAGTTTGATAGCCTTGGTCTAGAGTGTTTACATTATGTAAGAGAAATAAATCCAACCCATCTTGAATTCTGTTAACTCTTATCTGGTGCCAAAATAGTGCTAAACCTTAGTTGACTAGATTCCTGTGCAGAGCATGAGCAATACATCAATTTAATTGGAACTTATGGCTCCGAGTCTCCCCCCCCCCACATTAGAGGAGAAAACAAAGGGAAGGGAAGGGAACATCTGAGAAATGCATTGCACGTATGCATGAGGGTTACTCCCTGAACTCTAAACTTTGAGATGGAATCCAACATTTTTCTCTCTTTCTATGAGCATCTTTTCAGACAGGGCATTTCCTACTCCTAAACACACCACACCAGAGGTGTCTAGAACCTGTAATTTTTTAAAAAGCCATAATGCAATTGTCCAACTGAAGCACCAGAGCACACAGAAGGACAGGCAAAGCTTTTATTGCAATGCTGTGTCCATCACCTTGACTTTTTAAAATTCTCGGTCTGTAGACACTCCTGACGTGCATGGACACACACTGCAGAAGAAAGCCCCACATTAACAACACATCATTACATGATTGCTGTTCCCCGTCTACAAAGGAATCACCTTGGCTGGCTCACATTCAAAGCAGCGATCCCAGGGAAGGATTTATGATTTTCATGGCATATTGCAAGTTAATGGCCCCATTATGAGAATGGAAAGGTTATCCAAATACTTATCTTTTTTTTAACAAAAGGAGCAATTTTGCTTCCAGAACATCCCTATCTCACATCTATTTACCATAATGGGATTGTTATAGATAAAATTTGATGATAGAAAATATGGGATGATACATCATCTTTGTGAAGGGTCTTATTAACCGAGAAGAGAAGCGTTGACAAGCAAAACTAATCTACAAGGAGTATGCTAGAGTAGGAAGGAGGGTTTTTTTTTTTTCTGGAAAATAAGGTGGCAGAATCATAAAATTTGGGACTGCGAATTATAGATTAACAGAGTTGGAAGGGACCTTGTAAGTCATCTAGTCCACCCCCCCCCCGCCCAAGCAGGAGATCTTACATAATTCCTGACAAATGGCAGTCCAGTTTCTTCTTGAAAGTCTCAAGTGATGAGTGCAATGACTGCATTACTTGAGCTCTGCATGGAGTTGGCTGGATTTTTGCAAAGAGAAAGCAAAGTCACTCAGCTCGTACAGGCTGACCCCAATTAATAAAACTCCGATTAGAAAATGTGTTTAGACACAGCATGATGTCAAGTGCAATTATCAAGTTATTTGCTCGATTATTCTAGAGTGGAAGCTATTCCCTTCAATGTTCATGCTATTCCATGCCTCAATGTTCATGCCCAAATCCCCCCCCCCTTCATTAACCAAAACTGCTTATCAAAATGTCTTATGAACCTTGAGGACTAGCCATAAGTCCCATCCTTCAGTACCACTGTAACTTCAAACCCACTGAATCAATAGTCATAACTTGAGGACTACCTGTATTATAAAAACAATGTCATTGCATCATCTTTATGTCATTTCAATAAATTACCCTGGGTAATTTCATCCATTTTTATCTTAATAGGAATACTTTGGAAAAAAATGTTGAATATATTTCAGTACATGTAGCAAACTTTAAGTCAGGGGTGTCAAACTCAAGGCCTGTGGGGTACTTAGATCTGGCTTGCGGGGCCACCCTGGAAACAGTGAGGGATCAGCCCGTCGTGCTTCTGCCAGTGAAAACGGAACTTGGGAGGGCTGCTGGAAAAGAGGGTTGCAGGAGGCCGTCCCAGCCGAAAACGGAGCTCGGAAACCTGTTTTCACTTGCAAAGCACTCAGGCCATCACAGGCACCCCTGATACAAGTGACATCAAGCTGGCCATGCCCATCCTGGCCACGCCCCCCAGCCCTCCCCCAAGGTCAAATGCAAAACTGATGCGGCCCTCAATGAAATTGAGTTTGAAATTTAAATGTCCCGGTTGTGATGGATAATGGGTCCATATATCGTTACCCAAAGAAAAACCATCTTTACTCAATTTGGGGTCACTTATCCAGTTTTGGAAAGCACTGCCTTCGAACAATGTAGTGGTGTGTTGGCTGTCTCAGGCTCCTGCTTCATTTTCTCTGTTCTTGGCACTCTCCTCAATCTTTCTCTGCAGGAGCTGTACTTAATCAACACTCCTAAATTGCCTTTTCATATACAAGGGAGACGTTGGAGAGTGCTGCTTTTGAAACAGTAATACAGACAGAGCACCTAGTAAAGAAAACAATCTGAATTTGTTTCTAATTCTAGACAGGAAGAAACCTGCTGGGAGGGAAGCAAATGAGTTTGTTAGTCTAGCGGGCCATAATTTGCCCTGAGTGATAGATCATGATGGTATTAGCCCTTATTTGTCCAATACTTTGAAAGTGTAGTGCAGATGATTCTAGATCTAACCAAGTTGTGGCTTGATTAGTACTTGGGAGGAAAATCAATAGGAAAGCCGAGCACCACCCTGTAGTGGCAATGTGGAAGACTATTTTGAGAAGTGTCATGTCCCCATCGGAGCTTGAATCTGCTGAGGAAGACGAGCTGGAACTGGAACCGCGGGAGACTAAGGGGGCAGCTTCATTGGAATGTGGGAAGGAGGCAGGCCAGGGCCCCTCAGGAGTGGGAAGGCTTGCTAGCAGGGAGGAACGGGGCCAGGACGACCAACAAAGGGCAGGCAGTGGAAATGAGGAGTGAAGGAGTTCAGGTGATGAGCAAGAATCACCCCCTCCTGATCCCTAAGCACGGAGAGAGGAGAGGAAGCGGGAACAGCGCAGGCCAACCCAATGACTCAGGAGGAGAGCGCCTCGTCCCTCTCCACAAGGCACACCCGGGGATTGAGATTTAAGAAGACGCTGTGGGAAGGCGCGTTTGTCAGGAATAAACACTGAATTCATGGAGTTTTGTGTGCCGTTGCCAATGTTTGGAGTTTCCTGGACTTCTTGCTTTATTTCTTGCTTCCTGGATGAATTGCCTTGTTCCTTTGCTTCCTGAAACCATTGCCTTGTTGCTTTGCTTCCTGGACTCATTGATTATTCCCTTGCCCCGCTGGATTTCTTGCTTTGCAGCTGTTCACTGGACTACTTGCAGTTCCGTTTTCACTGGCAGAGGGTTGCAGGAGGCTATCCCAGCCAAAAACGGAGCTCGGGAACCCGTTTTCACTTGCAAAGCACTCGGGCCATCACAGGTGCCCCTGACACAAGTGACGTCAAGCTGGCCATGCCCATCCTGGCCACACACCCCCAGCCCCCTCAAGGTCAAACGCAACCCTGATGCAGCCCTCAATGAAATCGAGAAGCTGCTGAAAGTGTGTCTGATCACTTTGCTCTTGGACTTGCCATAACATGGGAGAGTTTGGAGGAAAGTTGGAACAATAAAGGGGCGATTTCAACTATCAGCTGACTGTGTTGCCTTTGTGCCTTGCCCCGGGTCATCACAAGAAGTTTAGCGTCATGTTTTGATTTTTCCTCCACGTTAAGAAAATTCTAGTCATTTAGAACTCACTTTGAGCTAACTTGCTTGTTTTTCACCCTGAATAATGGAGGAAGGAAGATTTTTCACATAGCTCCAAAGGTGTGACTCTCAGACTGAGTCATGTGTGTTCAACCAGTCCAGTAAAAACTTGCAGTCTCCTGACCATAGCAAGGCCACGAAGCCATGGGGCCAGGTTTTGAGGAAAACTTTGTGGTTGTGTTGTTTGCAGGGAGCTTCTGTATGGAACCTAGCATTGGGTACTGTGGAAACTGGCTCTCCTGGGGTACCACTACATCGTTATTAAGGAACTACTGGCAACTTGTAAAAGATTCAGATATTATCTGGTTTGTATATATGCTTTCTATGTTATGCTTTTCAATCTGTTTGCCTAAGCTAATAATAAAGCTTTAGATGTCTTTATTTACTGGTATGCTTATTGTCTCTGGATCCAAAAGAAATTATGATTTAAACCGAGTTGATTTAAATCAAGCCTTTTTACTAGTGATTTAAATCATGATTTAAATCAACTTGATTTACCGTACTTTTTGGAGTATAAGACACACTCCCCCCCCCCCAAAAGAGAATGGAAATGTTGGTGCAGCTTATACACCGAATACAGCCATTTTTGGCCTCCTGAAACACTGCCCCACACATCCCGTTTTTGTGAAAAACAGACCCATTTTCCACAAAAACAGGATGCGCAGAGGGTTTGGGAGGCCTGCAGAGTGCTCCAGGGGGCTGAGGAGGATGAAAACATGATGTGTAGGAGGTTTGGGAGGCTGAAAATGGGCCCATTTTTCACAAAAATGGGACACACAGAGAGTTTGGGAGGCCTGCAGAGCAGTGGTGGGTTCCTCCCAGTTTGGCCCGGTTCTCCCGAGCCGGTAGCGGTGACGATATTAGTGGATAAGATGCTGAGCTTGTTGATCGAAAGGGCGGCAGTTCAGCGGTTTGAATCCCTAGTGCCGCATAATGGAGTGAGCTGCCATTACTTGTCCCAGCTTCTGCCAAACCAGCAGTTTGAAAGCATGTAAAAAATGCAAGTAGAAAAATAGGGATCACCTTTGATGGGAAGGTAGCAGCATTCCGTGCATCTTTGGCGTTTAGTCATGCCAGCACATGACCACGGAGACGTCTTCGGACAGCGCTGGCTCTTCGGTTTTGAAACAGTGATGCACACCGGCCCCTAGAGTCAGGAACAATTAGCACAAGGGTCAGCAACCTGCAGCTTTGGAGCTGCATGTGGCTCGTTCATCCCTCTGCTGCGGCTCCCTGTCACTCAAAATATGCATCACAATCGTCAATGTGCGACACCCACCAGCACACCATTTATTGAGCTTTTCAACTCCTGGTAGGCCAACCATGGATAAATCCAAGAAAAGAAAAGTTTCAGAAGAAAACAAAACGTTTAATTCAACTACATATCCTAGTTTCGTGGCCACTCAAGAAATAGTCAGGCACGGGAAGGATTTTATGGCTCCTGGTGTTTTCTTTTCTGTGAGAAATGGGTCCAAATGGCTGTTTGAGTGTTTAAGGTTGCAGGGAAACTAGCACATATGTGCGAGGAGAACCTTTACCTTTTACCTAAGTCTAATAAAAGAAGAGCTATCTTTCCAAGTCTTAGCAAAAGGGGCTATGAGACCATTTGGCCACCAGATGGCAGAGGTGCTCTTGTAACTGCAAGGACCATTTCTGAGCCTCTCAGAAGCTCTGTTGGAGAGATGACCTTCAACTGAATGTTTGCAGTTATCTTAACCGGGAGTGAGTGATGGCAGTAGTAGCCCAGGATTCAGATTACTTATATAAGGGAGCACCTGTCTCTATGCGAGCTGTTTACTACAACAGCAGATGCAACTTCGGCTTGTGGAACTGTTTCATCCTTAAGGAACTCAACACAATATGCAATCATTTCTGTAGCAAATGCCCCCAGAGCATTCGAAGAATGTGCTGGAGTAGTGTCTCCAGAGGAGAAAAAAAGTCAAAATGGAAGTTACAGTTTTGCAATGTAAGCCTTCCTTGTTTTTTAAATGCATGTGACAAATGTAAAAAAGAGTATAGTTTCATGGCATGTTTGTAGTGCCATTTTGACTCGTTTTAACCCTTCATGTGGATGTACGGGATGCACTGGTGGTGGTGGTGGGGAGTCATGAATCTTCTATGTCCACAGGGTATATATCAAGATATGTCAAGAAACAGATGTTTTCAACAGCTGTGGTTCTTCAGAAAATGAAGAGTCTGCTGTTGGAAGAAATATCCCTCTGGTTAAGCTCCAAGCTGGGAGAAGGACACTGGAAACAAGAAGAGTGATTGGAAAAGTGGTTTAATGATGAACAGAACCACCAAGGTTTATGGTTCTGGTGTAGCTGACAAAATGGAGTTGAGAGTGTGTGTGTGGGGGGGGGGGGCGGGGTGTCATACCTTCTTTGAGCTTTGCACTTGAGCTTCCTGTTCTTGTGCAAGAACATGTCCTTTAATATTCTACTGGCTGTTGTCAGATTCCTATGGGAGTCGTGTAGGGGTTATGTACAGGTCATAGCTGGCTCTATAGGCAAAAGAGGAAATGCAAATCCTAGGTGCTTGTTTGAGCTAATCTGGTTAACCTCTGTCTTATTGTTCATCTGTCTTATTGTTCATCTGAGTTCCCAGGTGAAGTTTGGACTGCTCTGGGGGTGGTGCAATAAAGGAGCTTTGGACAGTTCTGGGTTGCTTCTAATCCTACCATTCTACCAAGGAGTTTCAAAATACCCACAGGGGTGAAATGTTCCTGTTTCGGACCGGCTCGGGCGAGTAGGTAGCGATGGCGGCAGGCAGTTCGGAGAACCGATAGCAAAAAATCCCTGGCCCCGTCCCCCATGCCCAGCTGAGCTGCGATCATCATTTTTTTTCCTTTTAAATGGCTCTGACGAGCCAAGCTCTGACAATCCCAGCTGAGTTGCCTGCAACTCATCTGGGATCATCAGAGCCTTTTGAAAGCATTTTTTTTACATGGTTTTACATGTAAAAAATGATTTTAAAAGTAAAAAAAAAAAAACCCAAGCCACGCCCACAGAACCGGTAGTAACAAATTTTAGATTTCACCCCTGAATATCCTGTCTTGAATGGATTACTAAATCTGCATTTCTAAAAGGAGGCCTCCTCAGTTTCTGCTTGGGGGGGGCAGGGAGACGGGCTAGTTTCTGAATAGGCTGGCCTAAACTCTCTTAATGAGCACAAAATATCTGTTGGGAGCAGTAATGAAATGCACTTACCTTCGCTACCGATTCGGGAATGTGAGCACGCATGTGCTCGCTATGCTCGCTCACACCTCTTCTGCACATGCACAGTGGGTCAAAAAGAGGATGTGAAGATGTCCTGGCAGGTGGGTGGAGACTCCTGCCACCGGTGCTATCAGTTCACGCGAGCCAGATAGATCCGGCTAGATTTTGCCACTGGCTGGGGGCTATTAAGAAAGACTAAGTCTGCTTCCTGCCTCTAAAAAAACATGTTTCTCCATTTCTCATTTAGGAAAATATAATATTCTGTCTTTTTAAAATATTCCTCAAAATATTTCAATCTTTCTATTTCAAAGCTCTCTCTGTGTGTGTCTGCATCTTCCCATACTACTATAGACTCTCACACTGAGCAAAATCATTCTTAAACCACTGAGTTTTTAAATGAAGAGCATGAGTGTGTTATGATGCCAAATAAAATAGTTTTATTACATTGATCTGCGACTTCAACCTTGGAGTGATGGGTGTTCCATGGGAAAACTTGAAGGCCCAGGTTGGGGACAGGTCATCTGGGAGAAAGTCTTATCTATGTGGTTGTTAATTCTTAGGAAGAGAGATTTTTAGAAAGCAAGTGACGATAATTACTCGTTAAGATGAATTGTTTGTCTCTGTTATTTTAAAACGTTGCAATGTGAATTTAAACACACAGCAGTCGGGACGTGCCAAGTTCACATTTTTTTTACGTTAAGTCTGCAACTTCCTGTTTTTCTAGAAAATGAGGATGCTAGAGTTTACTTTTGAACAGACAAGGCCCATCCTGGCAGGGGTGTGCAAATTTTAGTAGAAATAACAGGAGCAGGAGTAGCAGCAGTTGTAGTATATACTTAATTATGCCCTTATAACCAAGGTAGGTCCACAGAATAAAGCAACTGTTGCCTTATTGCAATACATTGGGGCTCCCCTTGAGGTGCACCCGGAGGCTCCAACTGGTGCAGAATGCGGCCGCGCGGGGGATTATGGGAGCAAGGGGGTGCTCCCATGTGACACCTCTCCTGCGTGAGCTGCATTGGCTTCCGGTGGTCTTCCGGGTGCGCTTCAAGGTGTTGGTGACCACCTTTAAAGCGCTCCATGGCTTAGGACCTGGGTACTTGCGGGACCGCCTTCTGCCACCGATAGCCTCCCACCAGCCAGTACGCTCCCACAGAGAGGGACTCCTCAGGGTGCCGTCAGCCAGGCAATGTCGGCTGGCAACACCCAGGGGGAGAGCTTTCTCTGTGGCAGCACCAGCCCTCTGGAACGATTTGCCCCCTGAGATCCGTATGATACCTGATCTCCGGGCTTTTTGCCGTGCCCTAAAAACTTTCTTATTTTCTCAAGCTGGGCTAGCGTAAACCCCCCCCCCCCTTTTAGTTTTTAAATTGTTTATGGGTTTTAAATTTTAAATTGCCTATTGGTTTTTTAATTTTTCTGGGCCAAAAATTGTTTAATTCTTTTACAAATATTTTTAAATTTTGTATTGAAGTGTTTTTTATTCTTGGCTGTGCACTGCCCTGAGTCCACTAGAAGGGCGGTATATACATTTAATAAACTAAACTAAACTAAACATTAAAACACAATAAAATAAAAAAAGCCTCTCAGCTAAAAGCAGTGATGGGATTCAAATAATTTAGTAATCGGTTCTCTGCTCTAATGACTGACTGGGTAGGTGTGGCCATGGTGGGCGTGGCCAGGGGGTGTGACAGGCAGCACTCAACCTCCTGCACCCCGGGAGCAAAAACGAGCCACATGGGGACAACTGGAAGGGACAGGGAGGGTCGGGACCAGCCAGCAATTTAACAATTGAATCCCAGCTGAATCCCACCACTGGCTAAAAGGTCTTGTTACATCCAATTCATGTTGGATTGGGTTCAAATGGCTGGCAGTCCACTTCTATGCATTTAAAATAAAATAAAATTATGCATGTGTATTTTTTCATTTTTTTAAAAAATGCACTTATTTTTGTTTTTTGTCCTGGTGAGTTTTGTTCTGTTCTTTGTTGTTGTTGGTTTTTTTTTGCAAGTTTGCATTTTAACTCTTGAATATTTTTTTTTTAATGTGACAAAAGGAACGTGTTTTTTTAAAAGCAGCTTGAGGGGGAAGGGAGGAGGCACTTTAGGACTTTTCTAAACTTTAGGTGCTTCGACTGGAAGCATAATTCAAACCTAATCCAAAAATTGGTTTTGTAAAATCTCCCCTTCCTGTTTAAAGTAACAAGAAGCTCCAGAGTTTAAATTCTGAAGCAATAATGATGTTGTAGGCTTGAGAGCTCTGCTGTATTAAATGGGTAAATCCCTTGAAAAATCTCAGGCGCTGCATTTCGGTCTGCATCACGATTCTCTGATACTTATCTGGAAATTAGAATTTCCTCTGTTCTATACCTTATAATAGAACTGTTGCAGTAGGGCTTAAGGATGAGTCTCTTGCCATTTTTGGTCACACACACACACACACACACACATCAAAACTCTCTCTAGATCAGGGGTGTCAAACTCGATTTCATTGAGGGCCACATCAGAGTTGTGTTTGACCTCAAGGGACTGGGGTGGGTGTGGCCAGGGAGGACGTGGCCAGCTCGACATCACTCCTGTTGGGGGCACCTGTGGTGGCCCAAGTGCTCCGCCAGTGAAAATGGGCTCCCGAGCTCCATTTTCAGCAGTCACGGCTTCCTGCTCGGGAGCGCCAAGGGCCAGATCTAAGTACCCCGCAGGCTGGATGTGGTCCCCGGGTCTTGAGTTCGACATCCCTGCTCTAGATTAGAAAGATTACACACACACACACACACACACACACACACACACACGGGAGTGATGATAGCTCAGCTTCACTTGCATCAACTTATTCAAAGCATTTATTTAAGCCTTGGGAAACTACTGTAGTTCTGCATAATTATGTATAAATTATACTGACATAATGATGGGCAATTTTTTTTAAACCGGAAATTTCCATCTGCATCAGGAATAACAATGTTTCAGAATGTGGGAAGCCCCCCCACCCTTAAAAGGATGAAATATTTTGAGAAATATTAAAAAGGCAGAATGTTGTATTTCCCTAAATGAGAAATGGAGAAACATGTTTTTTTTAGAGGCAGGAAGCAGATTCAGTCTTTCTTAATAGCCCCAGCAGATATTTTGTGTCCATTAAGAAAGGTTGGCCCATCTTATCTACAAAACAAAAGACTTTCACCCCCAGGGTGATGGGATTTAGAAAAATAGGATATGATCCTTCAGGACATAATAGGATTAACATTGCGCAATCCCTTAGCAGCAGGGGTGGGTTTCACTTACCTTTGCTATTGAATTGCTTGCACGTGTCACTTCTGCGCATGCATAGAGTGTATTTGATGACGTCCGGGTGGGTGAGCGGAGCTTCCTGCCGCCGCTACCAGTTCGCCTGAACTGAGGCAAACTGGTAGCAACTTACCACTGCCTAGCAGCATCTCTGAAACTTATAAAAATCCATATACTCATCAAACCAATTGTTCAGCTGACTCAGGACGGCTGTTGGTTCTGTTCATCATTAAACCATCTTTCCAATCAGCCTCCATATTTCCAGTGTCTTTCTCCCAGCTTGGAACTGAACCAGATAGATATTTCTTCCAACAAGAATGAAATAATTAAACAGGTCCAGTTACCGTGACCACTGAACAATCCTTTGGTAGCCTGAAGTAATTGAGAAAACTATTTTAGTCACCAGCATAATTAGATTAAGATTAAACGTAATCCTTGATGTATGACTGCTCGAACAGACTTCCCAAAAATGTAACTATAACCCAGTTTTGAAGTTCTGATAGCTACCCCTCCCAAGTCACATGACTGCATTTGGGGTACTGGCCTGTATTTACAGCCATTTGCAAGATCTAGTAGTCAAATGACCATGATTTTATTTTTTTGCTGGAAATCGGTGTTTACTTCTCATTTGTGGCAAAAAATGCCCGGTGACTAACATGGCTTTAATGATTACAGCATTTATTTAACAACTGTGACATTCACTTAACAACTGCTGCAGAAAAGGTAGAAAAATTGAGCATGATCACATGATGATGTAATTAACAACCACAATTTATGGCTATAATTCTAGTTGTAAATTGAAGTTTATCTGCACGGCCATTCCCCTCACAGATTTTAGAGTTACAATATATGCTTTGCGTGGTAAAGTAGGGTTTATCAAACTGTATGCTGCAGAACCTGAGGATTATGCCAAAATTTTTATAGAGTTCTATAAGAGACTAAGGGCTAAACAATAATAAAGTTAATTCAAACACAATTTTCTATCACTAGAGCTTGGCCTCTTGAGCCAAGTTTCTGTGATATATATTTTAATGGATAGCTTTCAAGCTATTTGAAAAAGATGGGGAAATGTTTTAGAGAACTAAAACAATTCTATGATCATTTGAAATGTTAAAGTGATTATTGTTGCTTTTAACATTGGAACTACAGTGAACATAAGGTTTTGGGTACATCATCTAAAAAGGATATTGACAACTTGGAACACGCTGAGGGGAAGTTCACTGTGTTGGTGAGAGGACTAGAAACCATGTTCTACGCGGACCATTAGTTACAGCCTGAAGAGCCGAACTGAGGGAAGAAAAGAAAACAATCTCCAGACATTTAAAGGATTGACACAAGGAAGAGGGCCTAGATTTGTTCTTGGCTGTCCTGGAAGGCAGGACCAGCAGCAGTGATTTGAAACTAGAAGGAAGTAGAGAGCTATTAGGAGAAATTTCCTGAGGGTAAGGGCTGTCAACCAATAAATAGAGTGCCTTAGAAAATGGTTTGTTCTCCTTCAATGGTTAATACTAGATGAAGCTGGAGAGTCATCCA
The DNA here is from genome assembly GCA_030761175.1 of Masticophis lateralis. Classification (NCBI taxonomy): domain Eukaryota; kingdom Metazoa; phylum Chordata; class Lepidosauria; order Squamata; family Colubridae; genus Masticophis; species Masticophis lateralis. The sequence goes on along the minus strand of JAUDYJ010000005.1, from coordinate 77,631,936 downwards.
TCATAAAACTTTAGTGGATCTGGTACTACACATAGCATTGGACTAGATGACATCGGAGGTTCCTTACAATTCCTTACAATTCTATGATTCTTTGAAGATTGGAGGACAGTTTTAGAAACTCTGCAATGCTATTCATAATGCTGTCTACTTTCTCCATACTGGAATACAGCCAGTCATACTCAAAATACAAGCAGTAAGTCAGAGAATATTCAAATAGACTTAAAAAAAAAGGAGGCTGAAAAATTGTAAGGTAACTTCAGCTGGTTTCACCCCACATGCCCTGTCGTGATGTCTGTTTGTTCATGCTTTACTGTGCTGTCTAAACACAGCCATTTTTGTTCATCATTTTTAACCATCCATATTGTGATTTATTCAGCAGCCACATTTAACCCGTGCCTTAAATGTTGTATGTATGAATGAAGCCTGGCGTATTGTCCTTAATTTTTAAAGCAACACCTGTAAAATAACATTACTGCTGTTATGTATGTTACAGGAGTGCAGCAGTGGGGGGTTCCTCCCGGTTCGGCCCAGTTCGGCCGAGCTGATAGCGGTGACGATATGACATCACCGAATCGGTTCTGCCCCCCCTGCCCCCTGCGTTATTCTTACCTTTTATTTGGCCCCAACCCCAATCTATTGCTGCCTCCTGAGTCCCAGCTGATCGGCTAGAAGGAAAAAAAGCTGTTTAAACTCTTGCCGAGGGGCTTCAAAGTCCGCCCTACAGCTGATCAGTGATAAAAAGCAGTTTGGTGGTAGACTGGTACCTCCAAAAACAAATGAGTAGACCATTGCCTGCAAAAATAAATGGCTAGACCGGTGCCTGCAAAAATAAATGGGTAGACTGGTACAGCTCTGCAAGCAGTTAAAAGCCTGGTAGACCAGTACCTCTGTTAAATCCTAAAGAATTGTCACATGATCATCAAGCCATGCCCACAAAATAAGCCACACCCACAGAACTGGTAGTAAAAAAATTTAGAACTCATTCCTGGAGAGCAGGTTGTCCTCAACTTACAACCACAATTCTGGGACCAGAATTTCTGTGGCTAAGCAAGGTGGGTGATAAAATGAGTGACAGCCACTTTTGCACCCTTTTTGACAGTTGTTAAGCAAATCATTGCAGTTGTGAAATGAACATGCAGTTGTTAAGTGAATCCAGTTGCCTCATTGCCTCATCAGAAGTCAGCTGGGAAGATCACAAATGGTGATCATGTGATTCCAGGAAGTTCCTGTTTGTACTTATTTTGTGGATGTTTTTTTTTATTTTATTCTGTTTTAATGTTCAAATTGTTTAAATTTTGAAGAGTCACTAAATGAACTACGGGTAGTAGCTTATCTCAATAAAAGTAGTCTTAGCCTTCTTGCAGAGTTCGTTTCCTGGTCTGGGCTACCTACTAAAGCTGATACCACCTTAAAGGCATAATTACAGGCAAGATCCCCCCACTTTTTTCTATTCTCTATGTATCATATATGTGGATTGATAGCAAATTGGGCAATGCTGTTCACGGGCTATAAGGTGCCTCTGCTGCAGCTTGAACGCTATAATCAGAAGTGGAATTCAGCTGGTTCGGGCGAACTGATAGCACCGATAATCAGTTCGCTCGGCCTGCCTGCCCCTGCTCTATCATGTCCTTTATTTCCTGCTTTGTAGCTCATCTCAGTCACACGGCTCAGCTGATTCCCCCCCCCCCCACTGTTCTATTTACCACTGCTGACTTGAAAGCAAGCACTGAGCTTCTAAATGCTCCATTTTCAGTGCTGCGCAAAGTGCACGCTCACCAAACTGCAGCATTCCACCACTGGCTATAATAGTTATGTTTCATGAAGATGGAGTAACAACCAGAAAAACACTTAAGACCAAATTGAACCAGGCGATAAACACAATAAGCCAAAGCTCGGTAGACGTCTTAAGAATAGAGAATTCTTTCCAAGAGAAGGAGAAGAAGGTAGGAAGGGAAATCGGTTGGTTCAAATGGAGGTACAAAATCCATAATTGGTGGGAAAGAAAATTCAGAATGCAGATAATGGAGTCCTTCTGAATATGTTGGGTCAAAGAACTGAGAACCACTGAGAGATTCCATAGTGGTACGAGGGACAGTTGATGAGGATACGCGTTGACAAGCTCCTTGAAAAACACCTTCAGGATCAGATGTGGAAAAAAGTGTCCATCAGTCTGCAGTTTCATGTTCCAAAGAAATTAAATGTTAAGGGAAGAAGGACGGACAATCTGTTTTTGAGGTGCAGAAAGAATTGCTAAACCAATTGCAAGGAGCTAGAGGATCTCTAATTACAGATAGTCCTCACTTAATGACCGGTTGCTTAATGACTAGTCAAAGTTCCATTGGACTTTAGAAAAGTTACTTACGTCCTTGAAATTATGATGGTGCGCAAACACAACCCAGACCCAGGGTTGGGTGATCGTATTTTGGATGCTTGGCAACGGGCTTTACAACTGGCGCAGTGTCCTGTAGTTATGTCACTGCAATTTGTGAGTTTTGTTTTGTAGCAAAAAGTGTCCATTGGATAGGCTGGGTACATTTAATAGCCATCCGGTTCACTTAAGCCACATAACACAATTAATAAACATGATGTCTTGCTTTACAGCCATCGTAAGATGTCTTGATTTACGACTGCAATGATTTATAATAAAAAATTCTGGAGTCCATTGAGAAGTATCTGTACTTAAGAACTATTTTGGTTCTGAGGAAATCTGTGTACTAAAGACTATTTTGATTTATTTTAGAAGTCTGAAATCATTGTTTCAACATAAGCTTGAAAGTGTGGGAAATAAAATTCCCAAAGAGATAGGTCAAGGACTAAACATTTTGGATAATAATTGATATGGTGCTGGTCTTTTCTTTGAAACTAACTCTAGGTGATTCAAAGGTTGCTCAAATTATTGCCTTATCCTTTTGGTGATTTATCTCTAATTACAGTGCAGGGGGAAAAAAAGATTCAGCATGAAGAGGCAGCCTGAAACCATGCTCAATCTCTCTCCATCCATCATCATAGACGCTGTGGTTTTCTTGGCAGGGTGATGAGTGGCATCTCTGGGGGAAAATCCTAAAAAAAAAAAAGATTTCTGCAATAGTAACATCTGGAATTCAAGAAGCAGGACCAAGACCGTGGAACACGAATTTCTGAATGTCCAACACCAAAAAGAGATGTATGATTTTAGCAAGCTGGAACGAATTCGTTCCCAGTATTGAGCTAAGAAGAACATGTCCCATGATTCTTTCTTGCCTGGTCCTGCTGTTGAGGAGAAACAAAATGTAAAAAAAAAAATAAAAAAAATGCTAGTTTGAACTTCAAAAGGAAAGATGGGATATAACCAAATCAATGAGCAAATTAACGAGTTTGGGAAAAAAAAATGTGGGAAATGTAAAAGTAGTTTTATCATCTTTGGCGAACTTCTAAAAAAGCTACAACGTTTTGGGTCCAAATACCCACATTTTAAAGATTAATATTCAGCTGAAGCCAGATCTTTTTGCTGAGACCAAAACTAGGAAAAAAAAAACTTATAGAAGTTTGCTTTTGAACAGGATAACTATTCTCTTGCCATTCTATAGGAGGAGGTCTGTTTGAAGAGATTTTGAGCAATTAGGAAAACTCTTCACATCCATCTTTGTCTGCCAAGGTAACGCTGCACGTTGTCAAGCTTTTAGAAATCCCAGAGTTCAGGGCAAGTTTTATTATTCATGTTCTGATGAGCAGAGTTATGTTTGCTTTCTTGCTTTGGATTTGACCTTTCTTCAAACAATATCTATCCAGTCTCCTTGGGCCCTGCTTTGCATTGGCTCTTACTTCCACCTCAGTGTCCTGCCCTATTTCTCAGCTGCCTCTATTCATCTATTCCTTCAAGGTCATCTGTGTCTGTGTTCTCTGCCTTTTGGCCTTCTGATAAAAGACGTCGTGGCCTTTTGTCCTTTGGGGTATTATTTATGTCTTTTTTTTTTTTATCTGTTCTCCCAATGGCATTTTGATTTACATTGAAGCAAATTTTACATTCCTCGGTTTTGTTTATTCCTTGCGGGTTAATAGCCTGTAGATCTAATCACTGAAGTACACAAGCCTTACGATCTGTCTTCCTTTGTTTTTCAGATGAATATCCTACCCCAAGGTCGTACTGATTGTGAGAGGGAACCATCCGGATACATCGCTCCTTCCAAACCCCATTCCAGTCTCCGCTGCTTTGAGAAGTTCGAGCTTTTAACTCTACGTGGATTTGATTAAAAAAAAATATATGCGGGCTAGACCGTATTTTAAATAGTTAAAGATAACGTTTATGTTTTATTCAACAGGCCCTTTCATTATTTATTAACCATTTCCATTAAGCTAAATTATTGGAATTTACCTCTCTTTCTGCATTTCCGTTGTCTTGAAACATACTGGTAGTTGCCCAGGAAGAGGGACTTAAGAAAGTCTTTAGACGATGGACAGACTCTTGCAGCCACATCTCTGCCATTCCACAGTGGCGCAGTGATTAGAGTGTAGTACTGCAGGCTACTTCTGTTGACTGCCGGCTGACTACAATTTGGCAGTTCGAATCTCACCAGGCTCAAGGTTGACTCAGCCTTCCAGCCTTCCAAGGTGGGTAAAATGAGGACCCAAATATGCTAACTCTATAAACCCCTTAGAGAGGGCTGGAAAGTGGTATATAAGTTTAAGTGCTATTGCTATTGCTATTGCTGCTACAGATCTGAGACTAATGGCATTTTTTACTATTGGCTGGTGATCTAATGAAGGGGGAAAGTCAAAGACAGAAGAATCAATAGATCCCTTTGCTTATCCCATGCTGCTGCTGTTATCCATTCAGTCGTATCCAACGATCGTCCATGTCTACAAATCTTGCACTAGTTCGAGTTGTTCTATACTGGTGTCAACTTTGATGGTTTCCAGCCACTGTGTTCTTTGGCGGCCTGGTTTACTTTTACTGCTAACTCTTCCAAGCATAATTGCTTTCTCCAGTGAATTCCCCTGCACGATGTGGCCAAAATAAGTAAGAGGCAGTTTTGTGATTTTTTTGCCTTCCAGTGACGTATTTGGTGTTATGAGCTCCAGTATTCACTTGTTAGTCACCTTTGCCATCCAAGAAATACATGCTACATATACAAAATCGAGACAGCACAATTCAGCAGTTAAGTCAGAAAAGATACAGGGCAGGAAGGGAGGAGGCAGAAAATGTTATGCATCTGCTCTTCTGAAATCTCAGGGATGGATGGATAGCAGTTCGATTCAGTTGCGAGTAAAGGCTTTTGTCTGTAACAATTGGTAGTAGAAGAATAAAAGTATTAATTGCACACTACATTAGAAAGTATATGTTTCCCTGTACAGTAGGGGTGTCAAACTTGATTTCATTGAGGGCCGCATCAGGATTGTGTTTAACCTCAGGGGGGTGGGGTGGGGGGGGGGTGGCCAGGATGGGAGTGGTCAGCTTGACATTACTTCCGTTGGGGGCACATGTAGTGGCCCAAGTGCTCCCAAGCTCCATTTTTGGCTGTGACAGCCTCCTGCAACCCTCTGCCAGCGAAAACGGAGCTTAGGAGGGCCATGGACAGCCCTTGTGAGCTCAGTTATCATCTGCAAAGGCCTCTCACAATGCTCTGTCAGCGAAAGTGGAGCATGCATCCCTCCTGAGCTCCATTTTCACTGGCAGAGGCACCACCAGTGGTTAATGGTTAAGCAAAGCAGAGAAAATGCTGAATGGTTTTGATGGAAATTTTTTTAAAAAGCCTATTTTGTAAGTGGCTGAAAGAGCTTTAAAAGGAGTCTCAAGCAGAATAAATAAATTAAAAATTATAAGGGCTGAAAGGATTTAAGTAACTGAAATAACTGAAACTGATGTACGGGAATGCCGAAAGAGAATTTTAGAGATTTCTATGGGAATGGTCATTGACATTATTTTGTTGAAAAGTGGGATTTAAAAAATGCTATAAATATTACTGTCCAAGAGGCAAAAAGAGAGATGAAAATGGAGTAATACATGCAGTGAGAAGGCTGGGAAAAGAATATCAGGCTGCCAGAATAGACAAAGTTAAGTGAATAAATGTTCAAGTCAGAATGTGACTGAAATGAAATGGCTTTGTGAGTTATTTAACATACGTGAAGACCATCTGTGCCTGACAATTGGAAGAATGTTGTTATTGTTCTCTAGAAGAGGCAGTAAAAACTACACGAAGAGATTAGGTTTTGCTTTAGCAGAATTAGGACTGAAAGGAAAGAGAAGTAACAATAAGAAAGATACAGGAAATACCAAGCAGGAATATGCACACCAGTTCCTTATTCTTCCATAGATATGAATATGAGAACATTTTTTTTTTGGTGCATTTGTTGATTTAGAGGAGGGGTGTCAAACTCAAGACTCGGGGGCCAGATCTGGCCCACGGGGTGCTTAGATCTGGCCTGCAGGGCTGGCCTGGAAACAGCAAAGTGAAACTCTGTTTTTGCTGGCAGAGGATTGCAGGAAGCTGTTACAGCCAAAAAGAGAGCTTGGGAACCCATTTTTGCTGGCCGAGCGCTTGGGCCACCACAGGCACCCCCGACACAAGTGATGGCAAGCCGGCCATGCCCACCCTGTTCTCCTGAGGTCAAACACAACCCTGATGCAATCAATGCAATGAAGTCAAGTTTGACACCCCTGATTTAGAGGAAGCAAACAATAAAGTGAATGAACTTGATTCATGGAATGGTTTTCATAAACTGAAGTTGAAGGTTGATTGCCAAATGAAGTAATACGATAGGAATAAAGCATTTGCGAAAAGAAACGGAAAGCTGATGGTTCAGAATTGAGCAGGGGTCAAGAAGAGCACAATATATCCCTGTGATTGCTTAATGTTATAGATACATGGATAAAGATTGTTGTTGGGACAGTAGAGGTGTTAGATGCACAAGTGTGAATGCAGGGAAGATTTTATTGATGGGTGAGAATCCGTATGATTTATAGCAGATGTTAGATTGCATGACACAATGGGAAGTAGGCTGTATGAAAATTTTAAAAAATCAAGATCAAGATGGTAAATCACTGCAAACTACACATAACTAGTGAAAATCTAGTAGACAATTTTTTTGTACCTTAGTGGAATGTTGAGTAAAGATGGAAGTACGAATGGAGAAAGTTTGGAGACCTAAGGTGTGGTTAGCATTGGTTCCAAGGAATGAATGTTTATTGAAAGAAACAATAATGTGTGCTCATAAGGGCATGCTGAAGTACAAAGAAGAAATAATAGATCCGGGAATGAATGGGTGCTGAATGAATACAGATCAAGATCAAAATAGAACTAGTATGAGAAATATACGTTGAGGTGATTCAAGCACAGAGAATAAAATGAGGATCAGCTTTCGAAACAAACACAGGAAGGAAAAATGAAAGTGTCAAGGCAATTAGAGGCAGCAGTTGAAAACCTCAGAAAGAAAGAGAAGTTTAAAGAACAAAATCCTATGTATAAATCAGCATATGGATGGAGCAAAGAAGGTGTGCAAGTATACAAAGGTATTGAATAACAGAATAACAGAGTTGGAAAGGACCTTGGAGGTTTTTTGTCCCATTCCCAGTTCAGGCAGGAGATTCTATACCATTTCAGACAAATGGCCAATCTCTTCTTAAAAACTTCCAGTGTTGGAGCACCCACAACTTCAAGAGGAATAGTGAATAATCAGAAGGATAGGAATAGATGTAAGTTTGATTCAGATATATATTTCCTTTTCTCTTATGTATCTCAATTTGTTAGGCTTCCCACTTCTAGCCCATTTTCTGTGTTTTGCACTGAGAAAAGACATCAACTGCATCGGATTTTCCATTCATCTTTTTTCCTTTCGGCCGAAGGTCAGCTGAATGTCATCATTGAGAAAAGCCAGCCTTACTTAAATCCAGGGGATTTTCTATAGAGAAAGACATCACAGAAACATTTTTCTTCCAGCAATTTCTTGGGATCCATGGTAATTGGAATAACATTTCACAAGGCTCTGTAAAAAGCAGCTTTAAGAACAAATCATGGTAGGATCACAAGCTAGGGAAAAATTACAGATAGCAATGCATACATTGGTAAGAGTGAACATCTAAGGTTAAGGATCCTATGGAATGAGAAATGGGAAGAACTTTATGTTTAACTTGTAGGTTTTTAAAAACAGCAACAAAGACCAACTAAGAAGCATTCTCTTCTTCAATATTCTTCAGTTTTATCAATAATACAGTGCAAAGCCAGATTTTTGCAAAATGAGCCCTGTTGCAAAAAATCCTTCATATTAACACCCCACCTGCTTTCTGCTTTGAAACTCACAGACAACTGAGAAAAGAGTCTGTATTTGGACACTTTGCAAGGATTTCTGAATGTTGAGATTCATTTATCATGATCTCCCTCTCCCCACCTTATCTTTCAAATGCTTCAGCTCAATTCTGGGGTACTGGATAAGAGGAAATGCTGAGTCTGTCTAAGATGCTTTTTTGTTTTGATGCACCAAATTCCTTCTACTCAGTCTGCTACTCATATACTATCCACTGAACCATCCTTGCTCAGCCATTTTCTACTAGAGTTACTAGAGATGGAACATTCAAACCCAAATAACAAAAGGATTTTGTTTGGTTTTCCAGAGATTAAAAAAAAAGGGGGAGAAACTTAATGAAAAAGAGAAAAATGTTTGCAGGTCAGTAAGCAAACCAACTGTCAAGATAAATGTCAGAGTGGACTTAAATTTCTGCTTAGATATTTTTGAAGTCAGCCGTGTGGCTCAACAGTCTTTGCCTCCCAAGGTTTGTCTTTTAGTGCTGTAATGAAGGACAGTCCCTCCACTGAAGAAGACCTTCCATCGGGGAGCATCTACCATGATGTCAGAGGAAGGCAGGAGAATTTAGAATTCTTGTCAGGTCAGTGGTGCAGCCAGGCTTTCTTGTGTACTGGTGGTTATTGCTTGGGCATGGCAAAATCCCAGGCAGTCTCTTGAGCACACTTCCACATAGCCCTCATGAGTCGCGTGAAGCCCATGTCTTTGGGTTTCTCTAACCCCCTCATAAGCCTCTGCTTCATAATGGCAACAAATTCCTTATTGCTTAGCTCTCCATTTCCTGAGGGAAGAAAAGAGAAGACCAGTTCAGACAATGGAAAATGTAAATAATAACAACAACAACAACAACAACCAGTTCCTAGGTCCTTGGTTAGGACTTGAGCTGCTGAGCTATTAACCAGCCTCAAAGACTGTGAATCTCACTATAGATTAACCAACAACAACAACAACAACAACA